>WWPM01014518.1:0-12037 GCA_023279145.1 Glomeris maerens | reverse complement strand
TTTTGAAGAGTTTGAAAACACTTTAACATTGTCTGGTGAACACTGTTCTGTTGGTTTATTCAGTTGGGAAGTCTTGAACTTTCTGAGTTTTTTATTTATTTATTTATTTATGCATTCTTGAATGAATTAGCTTTGCCATTTTGAAATTGCATCGTAATTTCTGCTCGTTTCAGATTGGGGATGGGTTGACCACGGCGTGTCCGCAAATATTCCGACAACAGATTCCAGGAATAAGACTAAAGAAAAACGGATAATTATTTCCATTTCGCATAGTGGCGACGCGATAGCGACCGCCGAACAAGCATTCGGGAACGACACAAAATTTACACGCGCTGCAGGAGCCGGTGAGCAACGTTTAGCAAATTAAACTACGAGTAACTTTAGTTCAAAATTCAACTTTATTCGCAGGTTACAAGATTCTGGAAGTAATTTTCGGCCATGTTGACGCGTACCTCCATGTCACCGCGATCAAGAAGTGGGACATGTGCGCGGGACACGCTTTGCTCAGTGCGGTCGGTGGCGAAATGACAACGGCGAAAGGGGACATGCTCGACTACGATGTTCTTGGCCCGGAGGTTAACGAAAAGGGCTTGATCGCAACCCTCCACGATCACGACGAGTACGTAAGCGCATTAAAGAACGAAAGAGTTTAATCCAGTATTCTCTTTATTGATCTCGTGTTCGCGACTCGCGGTACAAAATTTACGCGTCGGCGATTGTCACTTCGACATCGACGCCAGGTTCGATGCTGATGGAGGTCTGAAAATTAAAACAAAAGTAAGTTTACTTCTCAGCGTAAACATGGCACGTAAACCTTCCGCTTACGATCTGCTTCACGATTTCAGATGGGCTGTGGAGATCGATGACTCTCTTGTAGATGCGCATCTGGAAGCGGTCCCAAGTCTTCGATCCTTCACCGCAAGGAGTTTTCCTCGTGGTGATGCGAAGGACCTTTGTCGGCATGCGTACAGGCCCTTTCACTTTTAGGTTCTTCTCTTTCGCCCCACGGATAAGGTCAGCGCACACTGAGTTTTCCAAATTGAACCGAAACATTGAATATTGGTTAAAAACTATCATGACTGCAATTTTATTGCACATAATATCGTCTCGTGCAACTTCCCCCATTAACTTTGTTATAAAAAAAATGTACGCGGTTAATTCCTGTGCAATGTTTTCCCAATGCCTTCACTACCTTTCTCCAAACTGCGAACATTTCGGCTTGTGAGCGTGATTCTGATGCGATGAATCGTTGCTTCTTCTGGCAATCTTGGTTTTTCGGTGTCTTTGTACATTGCCTGCAATATTGATTTGTGCGTTTGCGAAGCAGAAAGAAAGAAAAATGTGGGTTTAGGCCTAATCTGTGCCACGTGTATATTGCAGTTGAAAATGTCGAAATTTGGTCACATAATGACGATGCAGTTTGCTGGCCACACTTACCATCTTAATTGTTTTCGTAAATTTCTGGCCGAGATGACCAACTTCAGTATAAATTGATCAGCGCTGAGCCAGACTTTGGCGAGCAAACCTCTCCACAAAAGCGCAAATGGACGAAAAGAACGAGGCAACACTTCCATTTCAGTAACATAAAATATTTTATTACGAATCACGATTTTTATTCGTCCATCCTCTTAAACATTTAATCTGCACGATTACAAACTGGAAATTAATGTAACTTTTTGTTTATGTGCAATAATTGGATTGATCGAATCGATTTAAGACTATACAGTTGTGCACGCCTGCAACTATTTTGCGTGCAACATCTATGCTGCGCAATAGCCTATGACGTCACTTGTATCTCTAATGCACCGCGCGTCATGCAATATTGGCTGTACAAGACACTAGCGCAATAGTATTGCACGAGGTGTCGTCGATGTTGCCAGGCTCAATAGGCGGTGCCTCTTTCGCAGTAGAATGTTTTCATTGGTTGCGACTGGCGTCGGGGCGGTACGCAGGAATTGATCACGTGATCATCATTACAAGGTAGCGATTCGGTAGCGGTTGATGAAAACCAGTTGAAAATAAGGAATCGCAAGGAGTGCGATCAATTTTATATGATAGAAAAATAGACATTAACACTGCTTGCTGATACAATGTCATCATGATGGTCTAAATTCCAAGCTTTTATTCTTTTGGAGTAATTATACAGGTTTCGATTAAAGTTGGAAGTTGTTGAAAGGGAGCGGTAGCGGTAGAGTAGAATTTGTGAGGTGACGCGATCGCACACCGTGTGTGAAATGGCGAGATTGGTACGTGTGTTTACTTTGTTTTATACATAGGCTATATATACGGGTGTCAATCTTTATATCTATTCACTCTTTGTAAGATATTAAATGCCCCAGAATTTCGCTGCTGTTTATGTTTTTTTTAGGCGCGGCTGACAGGCAATTGCAGCAGAATGATAGACATGAAAATAGCTGTGTTTCTACTGGGATTATGGCAAACTGTGCATTGCCTTTACGTACCAGGAGTTGCGCCGGTTGAATTCAAGAAGGGAGCCCCGATAGAAGTGAAAGTAAAAACTTTGAAATTTATAAAACAGTTTATTGGATGTTCACGGTTTCGAATAACCTGCGTGAATGACAAAAGGGAAACTTGTTTGTTCAGGTTGTCTGTGTTGTAGCGTTTATTTTAAGAGTGAGTTTGCAGGCTATTGAATACACAAGTCAATTTTTCTCAATCACTACGACAGTCCTCCCTCGTTAATCCGGCAGATAAGGGACCAGAGCACCGCCGGATTACAGGAAATTAACTAATAATGACTAATTTTAACAGCAGAAACTACGTTTTATTGTACACATAGCATATACGGCACGTATGTTGCACATTTGTATTGAAGGTTGAAGGTAAACGAGCTGAAACAGTACAAATTTACTTGTTCAGTAACAATACCAGCGTAAATAATAGAAACAGAGTGAATAATAAATTCTATCGGCATGAATGAACAGAAATTCTTAAGATTGAAATCTTCATTTACCTCCCGGCAAGTTTACTAAAACATTTTCAGGAAGAAGGCCAAAAAAAGCGCCGGATTATCGAGGGAGGACTGTACTAAAATACCGTAAATAAAATTGGCCTGTAATGAAATCTACCGTGTTATGTGACAGATTTCATAGTAGGTATATTTTGTTCTGTATGAAATGCTGTTACTGTATATGGAAATTATCTTAAATAAATAAAGTTTCGTTATTGTTTGCCTGTTTGATAATGGATCACTGCTGGGCAAACATGATCCTTGAAATATTTAAAAACCAGTAGGTTAAATGCGATAAAAGATTATATAGTATTCGAACATCATCGAAGTTGTTTGCAATTTTTGATTATGATGGTAACTTTGGAACATGTATGCATTAACATTTTTAAGAATGATGCTTTAAATCTTAAATTGTCTCGCTTCAGGCAGTTAAGATGACCAGTACCCAGACCCAGTTGCCGTACGAATACTATTCGCTGCCGTTATGCAAACCTCCCGATGGCCAGCTTCATTACAAGTCGGAAAATCTCGGTAAGTACATCGCGAAACGGTAATACGCGTGCGGTTGCGTGTACGTGCTAGAAACGGTATCGGAATTGTTTCAGGTGAAGTTCTTAGGGGCGATCGCATCGTGAACACTCCTTACGAAGTGAAGATGGCCGAGAATTCGCAGTGCCACCTTCTGTGCGGCACGGTGCAGGATCCCATCAGCTGGGACGCTTCGCAATCGCAACTTGTCGTGCAGAGAATTCTTCACGAGTACAACGTACATCTGTACGTGAATTCAATCAATCACGTCTCCTTTTTTAAGGGTCCCTTGTAGCTATTCGATTATCTTTTCACCGCAGAATCGTCGACAACCTTCCGTGCGCCACTCGGTTCCCTTCTCTCGAAACGGGGCAGATACAATACGAACACGGCTATCGGCTTGGTTCGGCCGAAGGTGGAGAAGTAATAATTTCACATTTCGTCACTCGGTAAATTAAGAAAGAAACGCGTTTCATCCCGATTTCATTTTTGTAGGCATTTATAAATAACCATCTGAAAATCATCCTTAGTTACCACACCGAAGATAAGTAAGTAGATTCCTGCGAATGGAAAGTCGCCGATGTAGTGCGAGGAAAAATCGATTAGATAATTCATAGTCTTCTTTTTATTATAGAGAGAAATTCCGCGTTGTTGAGTTTGAAGTGGAAACGAAAAGGTTTGATTTTGAGGATCGAAAAAGAGGACATTTCCGAGGAATCTTGACGGTTTGAACTTATTTTTCCATTCGCCGTTGCAGCATCGCGCTCGGCGAACTGAAATTTGAAAACGGGGTTTGCGAGATTCCTGCGCAGCACAAGAAACAAAAAGTCGAGCTGAATAGTAAGATCTATATTTTGCGCGCTGTTGTCACGCACCGGTAACATCTACAGTGTATCGATAGATCCGACGAAATTGGTGTTCACGTACGAAGTTGAATGGCGCGAGAGTGAAAAGCGATGGGCCTCGCGTTGGGACACGTACCTCGCCATGAGCGACGCGCAGATCCACTGGTTCTCAATAATTAACTCGGTCGTGGTGGTACTGTTTCTGTCCGGTAACTAGATCAATTTCTGCTCGTTTCCGACACGAAGCGTCCAACCTTACTTTAAAAAGTCATTCCAGGTATTCTGACCATGATTATCGTGCGCACGTTGCGGCGAGATATCGCCCGCTATAATAAAGACGAAGATCTGGTGCGTGATTACATGTCAGTTTGTATTGCGGTGTAATTGTCTGTTGTAAAGTTGATGCGGCTTGTTAGGAAGAAGCCCTGGAGGAAACAGGATGGAAACTTGTACACGGAGATGTTTTCAGGCCGCCTCAGCACTCGAAGTTGTTCGCTGCCGTCATCGGAAGCGGCATCCAAATATTCTTCATGGCTCTCATAACTATTTGTAGGTTTGTTTGATTTTTTTAAGTTTGTTATGTATTTACATTCGATTTTTTCTCTTTCAGTCTTTGCGATGCTCGGGATGCTTTCGCCAGCGTCGCGTGGCGCTCTTATGACCGCCGCGATATTTCTTTACGTGTTCATGGGGTTTGTATTTTGTCGAGTTCGTAAATTACCATTTTAGTAATTGTTTTTTGATCGTTATAATTTTTCCCTGTTTCAGGTTAATTGCCGGATATTTTTCTGCGCGGCTTTACAGGACAATGAGAGGGGTACAGTGGAAGAAAGCTGCTTTTTTGGTAATGCTGTGTAAATAATGATTATTTGGTTTTGAACTACAATATGTTTATGATGAAATAAATGTATTTTGCGCAATAGACAGCTACACTTTATCCTGGAATATTGTTTGCTGTTGGGTTCTTTTTGAATTTCTTCATTTGGGGAAAACATTCTTCAGGAGCAGTAAGTTGAAATTTGTAGGTGCATTGGAAGTAAATTAACTAAAAATTACATATTTGTCATTTGTGATACGAAGGTGCCTTTCTCGACAATGATGGCTCTTTTGTGTATGTGGTTCGGTATTTCACTTCCGTTAGTGTTCTTGGGATATTACTTCGGTTATCGGAAACAGGTAAACAATTTCTCCCCAAGTTAAACTGGATTTCTTTGTGTCCAATAATTCGATTTTGCCATTTACAACAGCCGTACGAGCATCCCGTGCGCACCAATCAAATCCCGCGCCAGGTCCCGGAACAAGTGTGGTACATGAGACCCATCCTTTGGTAAATTAAGGCCACATATGTGATCCGATACCATGGACCGTCAGTTTGTAATTTTCCCTTCATTTTGTCTTAGTACTTTGATGGCTGGAGTTTTACCGTTCGGAGCAATGTTCATCGAATTGTTCTTTATATTCACGGTAGGTTCCGGGGTTTGTACAGGTTTTATGTCCGCGTACTAAGGCAGCATTAAATGTACTTTTCAGAAAAGCGGGTTTAGTCCTTGCAAATTTAGTGAAATATTGTTAAAAACGTAAAACAATTCATTTAGTCGGTGTAGATAATCTTCCGAATTGAAACTCGGTGTTTATTTGTTTCCCGTATTGCTGATCCTTTTCTTTCTCAATTGTTATAGTTGTTTCTGATGACGGCTTGTGGCCAAAACTAGTCAAATAAATAATTTTAAAGCCTGTGAGAAGGGTACTCAGTTGTTTTCCAGTATTTAATGACCTCGCACCCACAACAGCATTATTTAAAGAAACTTGCGCTTTACATTCAATCAGTGCTTGCTCGCAAAGCCCTTTTGCATTTCGTTAGATGGAAAACTTGTACGGACTCCGATTATATTAGTTCGTATGTAAATTTTGTGTTTAATTTCTTATGTTTCGGAATTACATTTCAGGCCATATGGGAGAACCAGTTTTACTATCTGTTTGGTTTCCTCTTCTTGGTGTTCATAATATTGGTGGTTTCCTGCTCGCAGATCTCCATCGTAATGATTTATTTCCAACTGTGCGGTGAAGTAAGGAAAATGTTTTTGGCATCGGTGAATATTAGTGTTACGTTCATCTTTCAAATCTCTCTTATTAGGATTATCATTGGTGGTGGCGCTCGTTTATAACGTCTGGAGGATCTGCAGTCTACGTATTCCTCTACGCAATCTTTTATTTTTCCACAAAGGTACGTTTTTACACCGTTGCGAAGTTCAGCGCAACATTTGAATTCGAATTTTACGTGCAATTTGCATTCACCCTGAAGTTTTTGAATGGAGTTTTTACTTTCAATCTTGGCTTTTTCCCCAGTTGGAGATAACCGAATTCATACCTGCACTTCTTTACTTTGGCTACACGTTCTTGATGGTCATCACCTTCTGGCTTCTGACCGGAACGATCGGTTTCTTCGCAGCCTACACGTTCATACGTAAGATCTACGGCGCCGTAAAGATCAATTGATTCGGCTGTTTAAAAAAACAAACCCTTAGCGGTTAACGCACCACCCGGTAAATATGTATCTTCCTTGTGCACCCTTCACCGAGCTCGCAGCGTAACGTGCGACCGTTGCTGGCTCGTATTGCCGTGTGCACAAATCTTCGATCGGTTTTTCCGTTCTTGTCGAATGCAGCCAAATTCCAAAGAAGGTTATGGGAATGAGTTTTACCGTACTTTTGCGAAAACAACGCCGTTGATCTGTTTAGATTAATACCAGCAGCCAAATCGTAAATTTCCAATGCAGAGTTGGCGAGTTTCGGTATGTAAACGAAACTCTTGTTGACCCCTAGTCTTCTCGTAGATTAAGAACGCGTATTCTGTTTCCTCCTTCCGCTCCTTTGGCAAAGGCCAGTCTTCAAATATTTTACGGTTTACGCTGTAATTTATTCGCATTTTCTTTCACTTATTAGGTTTGTAGGGAAACTTGATATTAAATGGATTAAAGAGACGTGAATGGAAACCAGGAATTGGAATTATTGTTCCCGGAATTTTATTGCCGTTTTATTGTAATTTGGTAGTACACTTGGTTGGAGCTGGAAGCCGTTTTGGAGAGACAAACAACTTGTTTTTTTGTTGTCCACAGATCCGTAAATGTTGGTCTTGTTCTGGGGATCGGTAAAATTACTTTTGGACCATTGCGAATATTGCGATAATATGTACGTTACTTGATATTGTCGATTTACCAGCGCCACGGTCGGCCTGTCGCGTCTAAGATGCCGGTGAAGAGTTTCTGAGAGAATATTACGAATACCATCGGAACGGGTAAGGAAGATATAAGGATGGATTGAATACACTGCAAATGTTGATACTATACCTTTTTGATTTTGGAAATCGGGGAGAAATAACGGCAATCGGTTTCACGGTCTCGGTCTTCGTTTGCGTCCGTTCGACTTCCGAGCTTCCACTGCGACTCTGTTGGTGAGTGTTATTACAAGCGAATTGGTAATTGTCTTCCCAAATACGCTTGATGGAATACGATCGAAGTTTCCGCTTAAGGTTTACGATGTCTTTGTGACGTTCATCTTTCGGAATTTTGCACTTGTATTGAAACGCATCTAAAATTCGAATTGAGGGGTTCTACATAACAGTTTAGAAATTACGTGTCATCGAGCACACGGGAAAATTGCAGTTAATACTTTTGTTATGTTTTAATATATATCAATTTATGAGTGTTTTTTATTAGAATAGAATAATGTGTTTTTAAACTTGGTACTGGTATTGTTTTTACCATCGAAATTTTGCGAATTTTGATGCGAGAAGTTCCTGACGACAGCAGCGTAATAATTGATGGTCCACTCTATCCAAACAACGCAGTGTCCTCGCCAAAACGGGTTTGCGGGCATTAGCCGTTTTTTGCTGTCTTTCCGAGTATGATGAAAATTCTACCATTGCAGCATTTCAAAATTGACTTTGGTGGGAAACGAGACTTTTAAATTAACGGCCAGATTGAATTCTCGTATTTACCGGACGTTTTGGAGGTTCGGTGCGTTCCGACATCCGCACGTGTTCAACGTGAAGCCTTTTCGACGCTTTGCTGAATTCAGCATCCTCGGCATTCAACCATACGTGATCGAAACCGATTTTCCCCACTGAATAAGCTGAATCACGAATCCATGTCTTGCAATCGGTGTCTGAGATCATTGTCCGGTGTGGTTTGGTTGCGATTCTCCAGAATTCTGACAAGTTTCAACCGATAAACCACATTCCAATAAATGGAATATAGAACCGATTTGGTTTGAACCAACAAGTCTACTGTGCGAATTGAATTATTTATTCTTTCCACTATTTGAAAAATTCGAAACTATTACATTTATTTCAAATTTGTGTTCTGTTCGCTTTGCACATTTCAAATCTCGATTCACAGCACCAGATTGAGACCTCCATCCACTGGAATTACCTAACATAAAAACGAATTCAGTCTAGTTTTCAGTTGATTCAGCTTTTCAGCGTAATGAAACTGCATTAAAGTTATTTGCTGCGTATTAATTTTAGCTGAAAATTCCCTGTCTGTGTACATATAGGATTTAATTCAATGACATTGCGTTCTGTTATCAATTCCCCATGTATGTGAGAAACGTTGATTTTCATTTATTATATTTTACCTGTCCAGTAATATACTTTGATCTTGCCAGGAATTGGACAGCGCTCGCAACTTCATCCGCCGAGCCAAACCTGCCCATCGGTACCAATGCCATCGCGCGGTCCTTTGCGCCCAAACTCTTGGTCATATCGGTGTCAATGAAACCTGATAGGGCCTTGTTAGAACACCGTGCAAACATGTTGTAGGGGAACATGACTATTACCTATTACCTGGGACAAGTAAGTTTATTCGGATGTTTTTTGGTGCCATTTCCTTGGCAAGGGACTTTGTAAAGCCGGTCAGTCCGGATTTGGAAGCGGAATACGCGCATTGCCCTATGTTTCCTCTCTGCCCAACAACACTACCTATTTAAGCATTGAAATTTCTCAATTAATACGTGTTCTGTAAATTGGGTCAAAACGGTATATACCAATTAATACGATGCAACCATCGGGTTGTTTAGCTTTTACGAGGTTCCTGCAGGCCACTTTGCTAACTAGCATTCCTCCAATAAGATTGGTGTCTATCAACTTCCTAATCGTTTCTTGAGACGTTCGCATCAATAAACCGTCCTCGTTAATACCTGTATGTTGCGCACCATCAAAAAATGATAGACATAAACACTAACTTTGTAATTGCGGATTTTTTAATGTGGGAATCGTGTATATAGTTTGTGAAAGGTGAACTGACAAGCTTTTCTAAGGTACCCTGAAAATTAAGCTGAAGAACAATCACCAAAAAATAAAACTACAATTCATTGGAAATTCGTTTTAATAAAATATTAAATAAGATATTATAAAGTTAAGGTGATGAATTCTGAGGGGATGACGTCACACCCTTTTATGATGTGTTGCTGTAAAGGAAGGGGAACAAATGCTTGCAGGTGTCAAACTTCTTATCTAGGGGAGCGGCCATCTTTAATTGTCGCAGGTGCAGTTGAAAAGGGCTTTAAAGGGATGGTTGGTCTTCACTACTTTGCTTATTTGACATCCCTGTGACTGGTCTGCTACCCCATGTTAAAAGTATAGGAATATAGGAAGACGTAAACTGTTATATCTTGATTAATAATTTAAAAAAAAAATTCCAAACGAGTTGTAGTTTTATTTTTTGGCGATTGTTCTTCAGTTTAATTTCAAGGGTACCTTAGAAAAGCTTGTCAGTTCACCTTTCATTTTAAAATGCCGTGATTTAATCATTGTGCAGTTTGGCTCTTTCTGTAGAAAGCGACCAAATGTACAGCAAAAGCCAGTTATGGCTTAATTATTATTTTATTTTTAATTGAAACATTTTTATAACCGACTGCGTTGACGATGACATTTGGAGTTCCATGTGTCTTTTCCATTTTGTCGAAAGTCATTTGGATTTCATCTTCAGAAACCACGTCGCACTTTATTCCTAGAGTTCCTACGTTAATCGCCGTACATATAGACTATATATATATATATATGGGAATGTGTACACATGTACTAATTTGAATTTATTGCGCATGCGTATATAATATAGGCGAACCTGCAACTGATATTTCTTTCAGTGCCTTATTTATATTAGTTTCGTTTCTAGATGCAATGGCAACTTTGTCCCCATTTTGGGCGAAAATACGACCGACTGCCAAACCAATTCCTCGCGAACCTCCGAATACAAGAACGGCAGGTTTCATTTTTTAAAACCTAAATGGCAGTATTTTCTAATACGTTCGCTAGGTGGCGCTAATAGTCTCCTGGGTTGCATGATCTGTATTGGAAGCGGGCTTTTCTATTATATTTCGATTGCTGACTGACTTCAAGTGCACAGCGCGGGTAATAAAAGGGTCCGAGATATATTCAAGGTCACAAAGTTCCAGGTGCCTGAACCCGATGGGCTATTTTGAAAGGTCGGCCATTTTTTTATTACTTTGTCACCTCTATTTTTAATCCTTTAAAACTAGAAAACTATTGTTGCTTATCAGTGGATGATCTAAATTTGTGCACTGAAAGGGAAACTGACGAGGTGGTCCCCCCCCCCCCCTTTCATCAAATTATGCTTTATTGTGAAAGGAATTTCTTATCACTTAATTGACACAGAAGGTTCCTGCCCTGAAGGGCTTCAGTTTTTATTCACTGGCAGAGTCAAAAGATCCTGGGACCTCTTAAGTTTCAGACCATGTCGACGGAACTAGCTTTTCCGTTAGCCAATCAGAGGCAAACGCAGCCCGATGACGCCACAGTGCGTTTTGCGTCGATGGCGAAGGCAGCCTGGTTACGTCACAAGCGTGTTGGTTTGGAGGAATACTCCTACGGTGCTCCCTTATTATATATAGGTTGGGGTGAAACGGATAGCTCATTGGGTGGAATGTCGGCATTCGCGTGACGTCACGAACAGTAGTTGGCAAGTTGGAAACGACTTGCTTATGTGATGACGGCGCTTCAGCGTTCGGATGCGTATCTCGATGCCGCCATTGATCGGTTTCGCGCACTTTCTCATCGACCGTCGTCCTGTGTAGTCGCGCAATCAGTGTCATTTGTTACGTTGCCTACCTATCGCACCAGAATTGTTCATTTTGTCAAAATGATTGCCGCGCAAATGTTGGTCGCAGTTGCGTTTTGTGGATGTCAAATCTAAGGTAAGCGTAAATTTGCCGTTAAAATCGGAATTTTTGAAATGTTGCTTTGCAGCACTTTCTAAAGACGTTTCTATCCGTTCGCGAACAGATGCAGTTGTACTGACGGTATTTGAAGGAGAATTGGCGCTGTGACAGTTCTGTATGCTAGGAAATACTATTGGTAAGGGTTTCATTTATTGTCAGAAACGATTTTTATTCTGACACGTGAAACATCGGCGATTTTATTACTTATGTATTACAGGTGAGTATGTGAATCAAACATAAGAACTTCAACCCAGAATATGCTCTTAATTTTAGAATGGGAGTATGAATAAAATCATAATAATTCCATTGTTTTTAACTGTTAAAGTAGTTGATAATGACATCGATTACGCCACCAATAATTTTGAAACTCGTTAATGGGAACACAGATTGATGTAGTTTTTATTAAATATATATACAAGTTAAAAATTTGTTTGCTGTCATGAGTTATATGATCATTC
>WWPM01014511.1:0-15975 GCA_023279145.1 Glomeris maerens | reverse complement strand
TTTTTTTAACAGTGCGATTTGGGCAATAATTTGATTGACTGTAATTGGTTTCAACAAAATAATATTATGGAACTTGAGAACCTGCATGCTGAAGGGGGTGAAATAATGCTAAGACGCCACATTGAGATGACGGAAATCCTTTCCTTTTCCTTAAAGTTTAACGTGTTTACTTCAAGTTTCCGAAACCAAACTCACCTTGGCGTCAAAATTGAGTAGATTTTGAAGAGGTTGAAGACAGAAGACGGTGAGCAAGAATGGCGGACAGATGTGAAATCGAGCGAGAAAACCCCTGCAGTCCTATAGTTCGGTCCAGAGTCCGGTTTCAAAATCTTTGGACTATGATCGGACAAAGAGACCGACAATTCATTTGCCACTACAAATTACCTTCGGATTACTGCAGCCAATGACAATCAACCCGTGACGATGATTCAATCCACATGTGGCAGGAATTCTCAGATACATGATAAACTTTAATAGAACGATTAAATGTAGTCAACTCCAAACATTTTTCCCCCCAAAAAATATATTTCAATATTCTTGATCAAGTTGTTTCCATGAAGTTTCTTTCAGAAGTATGCAAATTGATTGCATGGATAGCTGTATGACGTCATCTTCTCCTATAGATGGCAATCTAGCTTGTGTTTCAAGATTATAGTGCCAAAAATAACCTGAGTAATTAATTTAAAATAATAATTTCTAAGGTGAAGTTCAAAAAACATTAATGCAACACATTGTCACTTCAATGAATTTCATTATATAGTCTATTATTTCAAAAACAGTGGGGATATTCGTATAAGAACATGCACTTTTGTTGAAATTCCTGCAAATGAAAATTTATTTGACACTTAAATCCATTCCTATTTGATAAAATAAAAAATGTTAAATTATATCATCAATAAGGGTGGTCACACAACATATTAATTAATTTTATTGCATTTTAAACTCATGTTCTTAAACGAATGTCGATGTTCCAAATTGTCATAATCCAGTTTTTTATGATTTTTCCCCCATGAAATACCCTATTCTGCCAATCATATTTTGTCAGAAGCATTTCTTAGTACTCTTTTATCAAATGGAACCAGGCTTATCTGCAAAATAAATTTCAAATTAAAGAAATTTAAAAAAGTCCATGTTCTTATATATAAATGTCCACCAATGTACTGTACGAGTATTTTTGTATTTGTGTTCAATGAAATAGCTGAAAATGTATACATAGTTCAAAACAAATGGCATTCCATTATGTAGCTTAATAACCGGAATAAAGAAATGACAACAAAAACTAATAGCTGTACCTGTTATCTTGGCTGTTGCGATCACCAGAGCAGCAGTAGGCCTACCTACCTATAGTCAAAAGTTTTTCTGGCTGGCATATGGATGAATATCTTCAGGCATAGTTTTGGCAAAAGTAGCACGTGCTTGCTTCAGAAGTCCAGTCTTTGAAAGTTAAGAAGAAACATGCTACTAGAGCATATCAAGACTTGCGATCACATTAGTGAACACACTTGAGTCTTCAGGAAGAAAACAGCATGTCAAACGTGTTCGCCATTTGATTGCAGATAAAAGACAACAAATATGGACGTGACCTGAGGCACTTACAGTTTACCCCACTTGGCCAGTGAAATGAAAAGTAGTTATTATAATATAGGCAGTCATTTTTCAAAATTAATTAACCGTTCGCAGTCACCCATACAACTTCATTATTTTATGTATACACTGGGTTAAAAATTCAAGATTGCATGAATGTAAAAAAAGCTTTAAACAAATTGACAACAGAATTAAGCGAATAGCTTACTATATAGTATCAAAAATGCTCATATATACAGTGTACAGTGCCTGTCCAAATTATTAGTTACACTGGGATTTTTGTGAATTTTTTCAACATTCTGTGCAATAACTTGTGTATTTTATGGCAACTATTTACCACATTCAGTATAATAACGTTCTGCTAATAACTTGGCAACACTGCAATTCAAAATGGCGGTCTGCATTGCTTGTATATTCAGACACATTGCTAGTTTGGGATGCTAAAGCTGTAATTTATTGCTGTATTGACATTTTAATACTGAGTTCGCTTGTCCATCGTTTAGGTGGGAGTTGGTGAAAAGAAGAGTGAACGAAGATCTAATTACAAACAAAACCCAGTTGATTGAGAAACTAATAAGTGTTTGGCATAATGACCCTGCAGTAGCATTGCTTGCTAAAAGGTGCATAGAGAGCATGCCCAGGCGTATAAAAGCTCTCATAGCAGCCAAAGGAGGTCATACAAAGTACTAAACCAGCTGTAAATCAAATTAAAACATAAAAAAGATATTAGCAGGACGTTATTATACTGAATGTGGTAAATAGTTGCCATAAACTATACATATTATTGCACAGAATGTTGACAATTTACAAAGAATTCGAAAAATCACAGTGTAACTAATAATTTGGACAGGCACTGTAGAAGATATTTTATAGTATTGTTCTCAGGAAATTCCATGAAATAGTTAATGTTTTAGTAAAATTTGTGATCACGTGGTACTGTATTTCTGAAATTTCGTCGTCCTATACGATTTCAGTATGAATGAAATGGAATTTTGTAGATCTAACCTTCAAAACACTATACACCCAATGACAGAATTGGAAACACTGTAAACAAAAATACCTATGCAGCAAATTGACACATTAACAGATTAAACCTTGTACACTGTAAAAGTGAGTTAAGACTTCATTAATTGAACACGACAAAACGCTATTGAGACCCGAGATTTAATTGAAAAGCTGCAAAGGTTAGATTTAGATCGAGTTTATTGGTGTTTGTACACGTTGTGCGGTTTTGTCTGTCAGTCCACACACACACACATAGCAATTACAGTGGGAACGGAGCAACTTGATGAAGACATGTGAGAGGGAAATGGGGGAAGAGAGCTTAAACCACCTGTCACACAATGGATTAAGTGTCATTAGAAGCGTCGCACGTCGCTTTGCATTCGTAATATTAGAGAGAGGAAAAAATCCGCCCCTCCAATTAAACCCCAATTAGTTAATTTCCAAAGTTAGAGTACGTCATGTGGGTGCAGCAGTTGCGTGCGAGTTCCAAGATGAAGATTTAAAAAAGGCTTTCTCTTACACACTGAATTATTTTTTTACAAGAACGACTACTACTTGAGCTTCAAATATTGAAATAAACAACAGTTAAGACACTAATAGCAATGAAATAATACCGCTGATATTGTTGAAAACTAATTATAAATTCTTGTGAAAAAGTTGACAAATTATTTCCAAACAATACATCTTTATGAAATCGGTATGTAATGAAATAATTATTACAGAAATCTTAATTTATACTGTGCGCAGATAATTGAAGGTGGAAATTTAGTTTTCAACAGTGTTATTCTCGGAAAACCTGATTAATTGTAATTGTTTAGCTCATATGGAATGAAAATATCAAAGTATCCATAGCAGCTGACACTTTTTAGCATCATTATCTCTTTTAATCTTTGTAAAATCATTACGGGATTAAAATATCAGCTATTCCTTTCACGTACATACACCAATTAAGATACTTACTTACTTACTACTGCAAAAAAATAATAGTTCACTTTCAAAGTTTCCACTGCAATTACTTTCAATAATTTCACGCTGTATTTCACAC
Organism: Glomeris maerens; assembly: GCA_023279145.1. NCBI lineage: Eukaryota > Metazoa > Arthropoda > Diplopoda > Glomerida > Glomeridae > Glomeris > Glomeris maerens. Next base: position 12,341 of record WWPM01014511.1, on the reverse strand, counting down.
ATCAATAAGTCTATTGAGATATGAATGCGGCTTTTCACAAGTGATTTTCAACAAACTAATGAAGCCTTGTCGTTATTCGTTTTCATAAAACAAATGTAATGAAGCATTTCACAGACCTAATAAGAGCAATGTTGATTGCTGTCCTCAACTTGTGATTCAGACTCTGCAACTATAGATGCATGGCAATGAATTAAACTGTTTCTATATTTATGAAGTAAACATGTAATGTCTATTGTATCATCCGTTTGGAATAACAATGAGCAATTGGCAGCTATTGCATTTGTATAGGAGGTTGCAGCTGGCACACAAGCCGTATTATAAAGTGGATGTATGGACATGAGAAGCTGTTTTGTCACTCGATTTGCCAATAGACAGGGAAAATTGGAGAACGGCGGTTCGTTTTTGAAAAACATCAATCGGACCTAGGATCGGACCATCATTATGAAGCCTACTGAATTAATTCGGCAATTTCCTATATAGATCGACCCATGCATGGGGCTACAGGGCTGCATGGGACCGGATGCCTAATAACAAATGGGGGGAGAGGAGGAGGAGGAGGCAAGCAGTGTGTATTTATTATGGGAGCTTGCACACCTTAGAAAGAAAGGGACTTCCCTTTGGCTCACGAGGATATACTTGGATGTTGTATGGAAATAGAGTGAACAGCTATGAAGTACTACTGGTGGAGGGGGGTGAGTGCAAAATTAGCGTGAAAGGCAAGGGCCTTTTGTAACCGGAGCAGCCGATAGAGGGCCTGCTGAGTGCGTTTTCGTGGCCACTGCTCACAACCAGATATAATTACTCTATTTTGTGCAGCCTTCAATGCTGGACCTACTTCGTGTTTATTATAACCGACGTTAAAAGGTGTCCTCTGACCTTGCCCACTTCTTTCACAATAAACACTCCACCTAGCTAGTGAAGAGGAGGCTTCAGCTCCAAAACCCACTAAATGTCCACATTTTCATTAATTCATATCTCTCTTTTCCCCCCTATTTTCCATATTTTCCACATACAGGGTGTCCCGGCCTGAATGGTTTGATCAAAATCATACAGTATATGCAGGATGACATTGTAAGACTAAAATGTTCAGTAACGATTTTGTGATTAACCAGTCAAAATTAGTACAATCAGACGACAAGAATCCTTTTCTCATAACCGTTCGACGGAAAACCCGTCAAATTTATTCACCGACCGGTTTCGACTCTAAAACAGAGCCATCATCAGGGCGAAAACACCTTCACTACAATAAGAATTACTATAGGTTACAACTCAATTGAAACCAGCAATAATTACGAGTGAACCTACACAATCCAGACACATCCGATAACAAGTCAAACAAACGCCGAAATTTCCGTGACTTCCATGAATTGTGAAGTGTTTTATTTGGGAGGAAAAAAATGATTCAATTATAAGACAGGTAATAGAATAATCGTTTGTTTAATTGTGTAGCCTACTATACTGTTATGTACGTATTTCATATCTATTACCAGGATAAACTGCACGCAGAGCTCTTGAATTTCGGAGCTCGTTCGAGACAATATAACTGCATCACAATCCCGAATTGGCAATTTCCTGAGGTCCCTAGTGAAATTGGCACTTTATTCGATGCGGATGCACCTTTGCAAACTCACTTTCATATTTGGAGATTACAGTTTGAAATATCCTAAATGCGCAAGGGACGGGGAAGATCACAATTGTTCTGAATAAGGTGCAAAATTAAAAGAAAAATCCTAAAAAGCTGTAAAAGGGATAAAGCATGAGACATCACTGCAGGAACAGAGTCATGCATGATTATAATTATGCTCGGAAACAATATAAGTGGAGATGTATTAGCAATTAATGAAACTAAAACATTATAGACAGTTCCTATCAATATCAATTAAATCTTTTTGTAATCAAAAAAAGGAATAAGATTTGAAAACTTCTTGATTTATTTTATATCCAATTAACCATCACACAAGATGTACTTATTTAATGGATTATCTGCAGGAACTTGTAAGCCACTTTTTTATACATATACTTTATACTGCACACATGCACAAGCTGCGCAGCTTTCGACGCACTCAACTCTGTAATGCGCAGCCAGGTGGCGCTCCATTGGATCAATAGCTATTGGTTTTTGAATTATAAGATCACAATGAGTACTACCTATATAAAAAAAGCTACCAACTCGACGGGTGATGTAAAAGGGGTCTCTATACGATCACAGATGAGCGACAATAAATGAGACAACGTTTATTTCGCAGAATGATTGAATCATGACGCGTGTCGCAGGGGAAAAAAAAGAATCAACGCATTATCCATTATTAAATTACAACCAAAGCTTTCCAATAAAATAGCGTTTAGCGAAGGGGAAGAGAGAAAAAAATAACAAGATGACATGTGATGGCCGCCGGAAATATGCTGCACCACCCATTTAGCTTCTATACAGGGACTGCATAGGGACACTGCTAATGACTTTATTAGATGACCGCCACAGGAGTTCTCTCTCTGACAGTTTCTCCCTGTATATAACGTACACATAGTATATAGAATATACAAGTTAAAAATGGGGTTGAATGCAAATGGACGTGCAGTTTTGGAGGTTGGTGGGAGGAGTTAGGAGGACAGAGTGAGGAGAGAGCGGATGAAAATGGCCAATTTTCCGGACAATTACCGAACACCATCCACACAGTTCACCACCAGGCTTTATTCAATTTCCTCTAAACGGAGCACTTCGCATCAACATCATAATGTGAAATAAAAAGCTGGAGGAAAACAAGAGAGTGAACGCGAAGCTGAGATCAGAGCGTCACTGGGGCAACGGGCCTCAATTTGGATCCGGATCGATGGTCTGCCAGTGTGTGCCCAATCTAATTGCTCTCTGTCTACGTCCCATGTATATACAGTATATACACACACTCACATTTGCTTATATCTTCGGTTTTTGCATTGTAATACTTTTGAGTAGTCATTATATTAAAGATTGTTCAAAATCATTACCTTATATCTTGATGAATGAAACTGGTTGTTCAGAATCTATGAAAATTTAACACTGCAGAAGCTTAATGTACAAAATTAGAGTATTATACTACAGCATTTGCGACCAAAAACACCATATAACATGTAGGGCAATTCAGCATTGTTGCTGAGATAATGTTGATATGAGTAAATATCGATATATCTTCGAAACAATTAGTTGCACATTAACCAATTAAAATAAATCCATTGGAAAGTCCATGAAATTTGGATGAAAACCATGTAATTTCATTTTTGTACCATCTCTATTTCGAAGATATAGCTGGAAAAATGGTAAATGTCATTATTTTCATCTCTGAAAATTTAACACTGAACCTATAATGTATTCAGTGGTAGAATTAAGTGATGATTTTTGTATATACTATACCTAGTCTCTTAACGGGTCTCTAAACATTTATTGCACAGGATTTTATAGGAAAGCAGTTCACTGGTTTATCAACTATCATGCCCTTTTAAATTGCAAACAAAGTATCAGTAATTTGAAGGTTGTACAGGGTAGTGCAAAATGATTGACCCCTTTCCGTTCATTCACTTCCTAAAAAGATACAGAAAAAACTGAATATACCACCTTGTAGAGAATTCAATTCTGTGTAGGACTGTAAAAATTCATTGCAAAATTTCTTTCCATTCACACTTTATTGACGAAGAAGCAAAATGCGATTTTTTGACGTTTTTGTTTGTGTCCTGTAGCTGAAGCGCTGCATTTCCAAATTTGCCCCCCCCCCCCCTATGCAGAATTGAATTATCTACGAGATGGTATATTCAGTTTTTCTGTATCTTTTTGGAAAGTGTATATAAACGGAGGGGGTCAATCATTTCGCACCACCCTGTATAGTAAAGATATGGAGAAGCATTTATACTGCCGCATATATGCTGCACATGGGCATTCTGGATCATGTATTCCTTGTTTATAACAATTGTAGGGGCTATTTACCTACTCCACATATATAGTACATGGTTTAAGCTGGTAGGGGAAATGAATGCGAGGCAATTATTCAATTGGTGTTGCTGGCGAAGCGTAAAATCATTGATGAGAAAATGAGAGGCACGTGTTGAAATTCATTCAGAGAAGTTCTTACATTGTGCATATAGCATATATTTGTAAGTTTTTAAGCCAGTGGCACAATACTAGATTTGTTTGAACGTGTGCAAGCCTTGGAGCAGCAATATAATACTGTATACGGGCAAGTTTGCTTGAGAATTGACATGAAAACCTGGCCAACCAACCAAATGCTGCCAAGCAGACATCAAAGTACATTATATGCCTCGAGTAGTGTATATAAAGTGAATATAGGAGAGTGCACACACTTCATTTCCGCTCGCTTTTCAGGATATTAAAATGTGCAGACAATGAATTTTTGAAACATGCGCACAGATGGGGTAGTTGGGTGAATGCATCTTCTTTGTTATTGGCTCACACATTTGAAATGCATGCAAAGAAGAACAACACCAACCACATCCTGTTGACAGGTTTATATGAGACAAAATTAAATTTGTATTAATTCGCTATAGAAAATATACACTCCATTTAGTGTGCTTCATTGTAGAATAATTATATAGTTCCCAGTCAAGCATGGGTATAATCAATCATTTCGCCACGCTCCTCATTGATTATTGGGCTTATTCTCACAAAATTAATGACTGATTAGCCACAGTCAACATGGATGTAGCCATGCATGCATTTGGCAAATCCAATTAAATGAAAGATGGCAACCATTTTCAGTTGAAACCTATCAAACTTGTGATTGAAATTTAAGTTATTTTTGCATAGTCGTGACAAAATTTAAGTTCAGATCTGAACTGTTCACACCTTGCTGTGAAAAGTTCAAATCGCTTCATATCATTGATTACAATATATTAGAAAGTATATAGCAAATTGCGACGATTTCTTTATTTGATAGCAAGAAATATTGTACACTTTTATGCACATCGTGTTTTAGGGATTTATTAAAGAATAACCAAGAAAAGTTGAAATGTATTCTCAATGACAACTCTTTTCTATACTATACACCTCAGTGGATGAGCACATTTCATCTTATTTCCTGCACTGCATGTGTCATTTGAATTTCTACCAAAACAAAAATTTCGGGTGTGACACGTAATCGGAACATAAACATTCAGATTCATTGTTATGCATTAATTGAATTATACATTTTACAGTCCATTCAATTCAAATAAATAGAAATTAATGTTTTATTTCTTCCTAAAAAGTTTGTAATGCATTTTTCCTAGCTTGTCACTATCAAAAGTTTGTGAAAATATAGCAAGTGAATATTGCATAACTTGTTAATTAGCAGGAGATTACTTGAATCGCAAATTACATGAGTATCCTTTCAATGTGAATTAATTGTATATTGCTTATGGATTGCTAATAAGTCTTTCCTCGTAAACTTGTGCTTAGAATTCACACTTCCAAATATTAGGGACAATTCTCAATTGTCCACTCTGGAATATATGATCTTAAATATAGGTTCACAACTGGTATATCATACAGAGTATTTGCTCATTGCTGTCGCACTGCATTTCCACGTTGCACACGACATAAAATATTGCTCCCTATCACTTGAAAAGTCTATGTATAAGTAGCCTATATCTTCCAATTTTCTTATCCCACTCCAAATTTGTATGTACAAGTATCTTGCTATGTGGCAACACATGGGGCAAGCCACAACGTTCACTCTACAGTAATCCCACATTATTTATTTGATGCCATATCCCACTGAAAGCTGTCTTTCCCTTTTCTTCCATTTTTGTGAAACATGCACTAAACATAAAACGCAACTATATGGCACTCCAAATGCAATTTCTGTAGGTATATACCAAACAAATTGTGATTGACAACAAATCTTTACACTGTTGTTTCTAAAAATGCTATAAAATACAGATTACATGAACTTTAATATCACAATTTGTCGTTTTCTCCTATAGGCCCAAACAGACTTTCTATAGCATCAGATACTTGTGGATATTGTTGGATTACTGAATACGCATTATTCGATTCCAAGATCAAGTTACAATCCGAAAATGTTCTTCTGTTTCAAGTATATATAATATTTAGTGGCCTTAACCAGCTCATTTCCTTTACCCTTGGACAATCGCATAATGTATAAGATTTTGTTAAACAGGTTTTCTAAAATATAACTTTGCAGAGCTTAATCTGACTAAGTACTTCATGATACATACCTAATTAGCTGTATATAAACTTTCCTTTATTGGAAATTAACCACGGATACAGTTACATGTACAAAAAAGTGATCTTGTAATTAAAATTCTTGTTCGCAATTGTGTCCAAGGGTTAAGGTATGATGTGTTGACCTCTATGCATTCCTAGCAAGTTATTCGGACAATATACTACATAGGTATACCGTATATACATAATATGAATGACCAGATAGTTCATGATCCCAAAATCCTCTCCTTCAACTATAGCTGTTACTTCATCACCTTGTAAATTGTACTTGTATTATGAAGGGATCCTTCCTGGAACTGCAAATGCACTTTATACACTATTAAATCACGTGCAAACATTCACATACATACACAAACACACACACACACACTAACACACTAGACGAGCTGGAAGCTCTTGTGCAATGATTCCAGGTGTTCCTTGGCCTTCATGCGCAATGACACTATGCTGGAACTTCTAGGATCAACCCCGTCATCTGTGGCAATTTTCTCTGCCGAGCTTTGATTGGAAGTGTTGGAGGAGAATTGTGGGGCAGGCGATGGAGGGGGTGGGCTGACTGAGCCCGGACTAGGGCCGCAACCACCGGGACCAGGACCAGGACCTGTGGTTGGGGATACACCAATGGCAACAGAAGCTACCGGAGGTGTCAGATAGCTGGGGTAGCCGGTCTGTGGATGTGACAAGAATCCTGGTAACGCGTGGGAGAGGGTCGAATTGAGGATGGGTGGGGTGAGCCAGGGGTCCAGTGGCAATGGTCCACCACCCAGCGATCCGATAGACTGGCCGGTCCGATTCAGAGCGTGCATTGGATACTCGTGCAGCCTGAGAGCGCTGTTTTCCATCTTTTCCTGTCGGCGCCACTTGGCCCTTCGGTTCTGGAACCACACCTGGTGGCAGAGGTGAACACAACACAAGCGCACAAACCCGTGAAAAGGGAGATGAAAAGACGGGCCGACAACATACAGAAACATAATGTAGCCATGCAGACACTTTTCTTCACGCGCCCAAAGACTATACATGCATGCAAAGCCCCAACATGCCGATTTCTAAAAGTGAAATGTAAAACGCCATATTTCTAACTCCTCCTTCTCTTTTTTTCCTATATATGACACTACTGTTATTGCGCCCACCCCATGTATGTATTCATACGTATTTATCTGCCACCATTATTATTCCCATTGCTATATACAGTATATTCACTTCCACTTGAATATTATTGCCAAGGAAATTTTAACCACTCCCCTGCAAATTTGTTGCTTATTTATACTTTATATGTCATCTGAAATTTCTAAAGTTATGACAAACCAAGGCATAAATGGGTAAAACTGAGATAATCTGCATGAAGTGGGAATTTGAAGTCCTAAGAAGCCCTAATGTGTTATAAACCCACAAGTTCCCAATGTACTCAGGTGAGAACACATTTTAAAGGTGTACTCACATGAGTACATTGGGAATTAATGGGTTAATATCATTGAGAATCAATAACTTTGAAGGCAGCATCGATAATTTCCTGATTTCCATTTAAAATTTCCTGCCCCATTTAATAATACATATTACCAATGCATTGTATGAAAACTTAATTGCCTACTATTTTTGTATATGATAATTAGCATTTGACTATACCATATATTGCAAAATCTATTAATCAGTAACGAAACTGCATTTTCCAAGCAAAAATCCGGCATCATAATAAACCTGTTCGTGATCTAAATTACATATGGGAGACATGCATAAGCTGTAATTGAATATCGGGACAAACTTTTAGACAATCCTACTACAAGCCATATAAATTTGTTAACTGCTAGAGAAGTATATAATATATAGAGGAATTATAATTGTCCATCACATATATTCTGCATGCATGTGTCCAGTGGCGTGATTTGTCTGTTTGTTTTAGGGACATTTGTGCCAACGGTCGTCCCAATGTTGCCTTGTCCTAGTAATATAAAGTCAACAAAGTGTATTATAGGTATATGCAATGCACTCGTTAGCTCATCATTGGATAAACGATGGTCATGTAGCAGTAAAAATCCGCCCACACGAATGTATAATCATTCGTTAATGACTTACATATACATTTATAATCTTATCGGGGTTTTTTTAGTTTCTTATCGCCTTTAATTTTGCCTATTTCCTATATTGGGACTGGAAAATATCCATAATTACAAAATTATTATGGTTTGTAATGTTTTTTAATGGACAACATGATGTCCATTTCCACTAGGCATGTCACAATTTTAGCACTGCATTCAACATCACATTGGGCGTATTCGGCAATTCATATTGTCTGTCTGTCTGGGTCGCCAGAGTGTGTGACGTCATCTCTGATCCCATCTCTGTGCACGTCTGGCACCCAATTTATCTGGTTTGCCGACCACAAATTTCTGTATTCCATAATTCATGGAGGCAGCCATCTTGTCGTCTGAGGAGCCAGGCGAGAAATTTGTCTCTGACACGACAGCCAGAGAAAATGACGTCACTCAGACATTTGATTTGCCGAACAAAAAACCTGTTTACATCTCTGAGGGCCACATGGATTGCCGAACAACTTTTATGGCCAGAGCTCAAGATATCTGGCGACCCAGGCAGACAGGTATGAATTGCCGAATACGCACATTATATGTATCCCTAACCAGGACAAGTGCGATTATATTCCAGGAAAACATTCGTCGAATATGAATTTCAATTCACTTGTCTGTCAAACAGGCACAATTCAAAATTTAGCAGCAATAGGGATTTCCGTTTATTTAACCGTTTTAGAAAGACAGCATGCACGCAACTGTATGTACATATAGTTGCACATGAGTGTGGCCTCTGTATATAGTGGAATATAGTCACATTAACCAAGTTTGCACACGCAATGAACGTATATAAACCGTATGGTACCTACACAAACACAACGACTAATGAACACGAGATGCGAGTTGTGATAATCGAAAGGGCCGCCTGAATATTTTAAGCATTTGCTCAGAACTGAGTAAACATTCAAATTGTCTAAATTGAAGATGAAACATGGTGACCAAATATCAGATGACTTTTTTAAGGAGAAAGGGCAACAATATAACATTAGATAATGACTTTTGGAAAAAATATGGCTTAGACAATAAACGATTTCAAAATGAAAATATTACAGCAAGGTACTTGATTTCATGCAATCTTCAATTGGAATCACTGCAAATTTGAGTTTATATCAGACTATAAACGTCCTGAATATAGGCCTAATTGCCACAAAGTTCTGAGCATTGCTTGTTAAATTGTTAAATAACACATGCAAACATTATTCAAAATTCACATTTCATTACTTCAGATCAAGTTTCTCTCCATTGACTTGACTATTTTGGGACATTATTTATTTACAAAGAGTATAATTTTTTTAAAAAATGAGCTTTAATTAGTTGCCAATTATGCACGCATATTTCGCTCAATAATATATGGGAGGAAATCAGATTTTTGTTATTTAATGCTTCGGTCCAATCCCATTTGTGCTCTTCACATCACAGCTAGCCTTGCATGCAGCAAACAGAACGGGGAATTTGAAGAAAACCTCGTATAGCAGCATAGTAGGGTTAAATATTGATCGAGACAGCAGATGACGTGATAATAGAAGGTGCTCTGCGGCGAGAGAAATTTGCACGGGAATTAAATTAGCAGCCTTTTTGAGATCGTAATTGGATGATTTAGCGCTATAAACATGGCGTCACATCAGGCATTGTTGCAGCTCATCCCGGCCACTAATGCCCGATAAATTTGCCGATTAGAGTCACGACAACCTCGAGGCGGTCCAAGCGACAAAATGTGATGGAAAATATATTGGGAATTGCTCCTGTACCTGAGTGCCAATTTATTTCGCTCGCAATTCCAAGCAATTGCTCTTGCGCTTGCAATGCAATGTGTGCAATCGCCCATGAACCACCTGGCAATTTCGACATCGAAACACACAACATCACCACAAATTTTCCTTGTCTTTACTCTATGCGTTCAATGTTGAGCAAAAATCGCGTTTGGCACCATTTGTTTTGTGAAGGATGCGTCTGCAATATCATCTTTCCTAAAGTGTACTAGACAGAGCTAGACCAACTTTGTTTTCATGGTTATTATATTTGGCAAGTTGTTTTGCTCCAAGAAAAGTTCACAAAGTGTCGTTTCGATAAATATAGCACATTTCACCTAATATTGCAAGTTCACCAAGTGTCACACTTCCCAGAATTACAATTACATGTGTTATTCACATTTATTACTCAATTATGTATATATGTTCTAAATTAAACGCTGATGTTTTCAATGTCTACACTGTTTCCTAAATAAAAAGCCACATTTTTATTTGTTAATAACTTTGCGAAAACTTTATAGAAATTCACCAATTTTGGTAGCAATTTACCTGAGTATATTTGACATCTTAGTACAAAATTTCAGCTCAATCGATCAATATTCATTGTTCAAAAATCCTGCAATACGATCATTTAATTCAACGTTTCCTAAATTTAATACCAAATTATAGCAAGTGTCGTGTACTTTATTAATAAACGTTTGAGTTAATAATATTGTCATTATAGAAAATTAATTTAAGAAGAATTGGTGAATTTCTATAAAGTTTTCGCAAAGTTATTGACAAATAAAAATCGGACTTTTTTTGAAGGGGAGGTGCGACACAGTGTAAATTAATGATTTGATTCCAAACATAACATTACGTAATTTAATCAAAATATTTCAAAGCATTTATCCTGCGCACATATGTATTCTTCACATTAGTTTCGCCTTTGAGTTATGTAATTTTCATAGTTATACTTACAAATTTATCTCTTTGCTGTTTCATTCAAAAGAATACCAATTATTTGAGTTGTAAAAAATGGCACGCCTATCGAAACAACAATGGGTGCACTTTGCTTGTGTAGATTAGTAGGAAATTATGTTGCTCTTTTCGAAATTAATCTAATTACTACGGATGTGGTTTTTATATTACATCACGCCCACAGTGTAGACAGCAACGCTATACAACTTTTAAATACAAACACTAGCCTATACTAAGACACACTAATGTTGCGAAATTTTCACACAGAAAACATGCAACCTAACTTGTAATTTGTAAAACATGGTATCTTTTTTCTTGGAAGTTCCATCATTCGTATAAATTCATTCAAAGTATAAAATTAGCAGATTAACACCATGGACTTTAATTATATTATTGGACCCTTATATTTATCGCAGCACTAATACAATATGCACTATTAGTTCTCGTTATTTTCATTAGATCTGATATATTATTCCTCTTTTTGTTATATGTACCTATATAGATACATTATTCTTGTTGCAAAATTTATAGCTCAACATACATATGTATATGAGTATATTATATACTGTATATAATAATTCGATTTGTTTTGATTATCAAATCATCAAATATGCGCCCAATCTTTTGGTTAATTTGTTATTCAGTGTGATATAGGTGTTTAACAACTTTAGGGACATATATATATATCGTATACATGGGAACTGAAATGCATTTTAGCGGTGATCATTCTCTCCCTTAGCATAATGCTAAATAATTCATGAACACATGGCACCCCCTTACAAACATATGCTTAGTATTCCACCCATTGGTGTAGCACAGCGAGACTGTTGCCCTATATACACATACTGAATAATCACCCCATACTTCATTAGAATGCCCCCAGGAGTAAAATCCTCATAAAATGGCGCTTTCCTCATCTAGGCCTAGAGCAGCAATGTCGTGCAGTGGGTCATTTTATATGTTAAGATAGTAATTATAGCGTTATGTTTAACTGTAAATCCGGCCGCACAATTAAGTAGCTTAATATCATTTTGTTGAAATTAGCAATAAAAACGTTATTATACTAATGACAAATACTGCTCTCAAATATCACACGTTTAAGAACGATATAAAATAGAAAATGAATCTTATAACATTTTTAAATGGTATTAATTCGCATTTGATATACAACATAGTATCCCAAATCCTCATTCGTTATTAATGCCGGGTAATGAATTTGATTTAGGTCAATTAAGTATCTAATAACGAGATCCAATCTGAAGATTAACAGCGTTGTATTGGATCTTGGCTTGAAACGATTGAACCAATCCCATCTTCTTTTCCATCTGTGTTCATTTGTAATTT
>WWPM01014508.1:0-20280 GCA_023279145.1 Glomeris maerens | reverse complement strand
TCTCGATACAAAAATACAGTTCACTCTGGAAAAAGAATGTAACAAACAATTAAATTTTCTGGATTTGGCAATTCAAAGGAATGATTTTGGTTTTAAAATTGGTATTTTCCGGAAACCTACTTTTGTGCCAAGGTTCATAGATGGAACTTCTTTCCACCCCATATCTCATAAATTATGTTTTCTCTACTCCTATATCACTCGTATTTTCAACCTATGTTTAGATCAAACTGATATTGACAAGGAACTCAAGTTTCTGCGTGACTGTTGTAAATTAAATAACCTGAACCCGGAGCTAGTGAACAAAATCTTTCTGAAATTGAAGAAAAAGAATGATCTAAAAAAATGCACTTCTTTAATTAATCTTTCTGGTAAAGACACAATTGGTTATATTCCTTTATCTTTTAACGCTTTTACTCTAAAAGCGAGTTTCATCTTTAGAAAATTTAAATATAATACTGGCTTTTCCACAAATCATTTATTGAGGAACTTCGTGCCTAAAGTGAAAGATCAGATTGACCTTGAAAGGAAATCAGGTGTTTACTGCGTTAAATGTGGTAATTGTGAATCTATTTATGTTGGGCAAACTCGTCGACAATTAATTCTGCGTTTTAAGGAACACATTTGAAATAATCCATTTTCAAATGTAAGTAATCATTTATTGCTGCATAGTCATTGGCCGTAATCGGCAATGCGTACCTGTCTGCCCGGATCGCCAGATGTCTTGAGCTGTGTGCAGAGAAATAGATCGGCAATCCATGTGGGCCTCAGAGATCAAAACAGGTGCTTTGATCGGCAAATCCAATGTCTGAAGAGTGACGTCACGTTTTCTGGTTGCCGTGTCAGGGACAAATTTATCGCCTGACTCGCCTCAGACAAATAATGGCGGCCCCCATGCAATGTTCGGTCGAATACGAAGGGTCGCAACATGCCATCACAACTGCATGACTCGTAATCCGCCATTTTGAATACAGCCATGACAGACATTTGTAGTCGGCAAACAAGATAAAATTGGTGCCAGACATGGCACAGACACGGAATCAGAGGTGACGTCGCACACTCTGGCGACCGATGCGGACAGTTGAATTGCCGATTACGGCCATTGTCCGGACAAAGTGCAACTTTATCTATAGAAAAGTGAATGTAACCGGTCGAAGTTAAATGCCACAGAATCGGTTTAATAATTACGTAACGCTTAATGACTCAGATGGTCAGGTGACTAGCAAACTTATAAATTGGCTGTGTCATAATTTTAACTCGCCATTCGATTTATCGCAGTTCAAGAAGGTGTTTCCTTGCCCTATGTAAGTGTTTTTTTGTTTGTTTTTTGTTTTTTTTTGTTCAACCTGGCCTATAGTTAAACTCTGGTAATTGTTTAATCCCTTTGTAATTGTAGGGCCTTTTATCTCGTTCGTATTTTAATTATGTGACGACGGTCCTGAGAGTTCTCCTGCTATGACGATTTTCCCTGTGTGTTTCGCCTATTAGGTAAACAATTTCTCCATTTTGGATATTTATGTATTCTCCTGATTGGTCGTAATTGTTAGTAATCTTCGGTTGTGTCCTGATGATGGCTCAACGCTGAGCTGAAACTAGTCGACAACAAATGTGAATAAAAAGTCTCCTTGTGTGACCTATTGTTCCAGTTTATGAGTCTAGGATCTTATTCCTTCTTATATTATATACGAACTCATAATGGTTCCATCTACAAGTTTGAAGGGATCGTGCAAATGATATGCTTCTTATTTGGCGTGAACGCAATCCGAAACGCACTCTGCAAGATCTCTTCGATGCTTTGAAACAACTCGGGATGGAATCATCAATTGAAAAGATTAAAAGGATCGATTTCAGCGAACGTAAGTAGTCGTGTCGATGACTAATTTGTTTAACATCTCGTTACTGCAGACAGTTATAATGAGCAGTTGCTGTCGGTAGACTTTATTAGTAATTTGTCCTTTGAAGGCTATTAGTAGCCTGGATATTTGTCCATAAACTTCTAAGTTCAATGAAATTGTTTCAGATATGACGCAGACGTGAAACTTCCACGATTACATATATCCGCTACTGGACGGTCAGGAAGCTACAAGAAACCATTCCAACCATATGAAATTCAAGAAGAACATGCACTTTACGTGAGATTCATCATGTGTGCCAGCGTAATTAACATTCATTGAATTGAAACTGAAGAATGTTCGCAAATGTTCTTTCAAGTCGGTTTGGAACTTGGACAATATACTCAACCTGAAAGTTTGACATGTGTCGAGTATTCGCGTTCATGTATTCCCGAATATTCCCCTATATCCGCCCTTGTCCGGTTTCTCCCGCGCTTTCCTCGACCCGACGTGACCTAGATTCCTCTAGGTCACTGTCCCTTCCGGCCCTATATATAGGGCCATCGCCTGTAATAAAGTTAGTTATCGTTGTTACCCTCGAACCGCGCAGTCGCTCTCACTTCTATTCCGCAGCGACCCCCACCCGGGGGTCGCAATCCTCAATAACATGTTATTGTTTATATTGGGGTAAAAACAACGGCACAATAAAGGAGGTCAAGGACCTTGTACTGTAAAGTGTGCAGAATTTATTAACTGGTTTAACGTGCATCCGGCGGTGTGCTGGCAAAGAAATGTTAGCAGAAGAAGAACTACGAATACGTTTGGCTTCTTGGAGGTCTCGGATCCAAAATGTCCTTTCCTCCACTCTTCAGTTTTATTTCAGTCCCTTTGATGTCATTGGTAAATCAAAACCCTGTATATTCACTTTTTAAATCCCATAGTTGATGCAAAAAAGTCAAACTCCGATTGTTGTGATAACGCACTTATGCAAACGCTGCTTTATTATCTGAGCAAAGGCTGCGTTATCAAAGAATGACGTAGACCAAAAAAAAAAGGTCACGGTATATGTGAATAAGATTTGATTGGCCTAGTTTATATGCTTGGTGGACACTATTAATATATTAATTCAGTGGAAGTTTGAAAATGAACTACAGTTTCAGAACTGCTTCTTGGATTTTTCAACCTCCGGCTCCATTGAGATGTTGGATGACACTTCCAACTATGACGTACCCCTTGTTCCGACTGATTTGTCCTTTATTGCTCAGCATGACCATAAATGGCATCGTTCAAGAAAAGATCTGTTTGCTTCTGCCGTGACGCGCAATCGATAAAGAAAGTCGAGCCTGCGCCAATTCAAATCGCAAGTTGTCTATCAGTTGCTCTGCACTTGACACACTGGAAGCATGAGATTAATAAGATTTGTAGAGAAGTTTTTTGTTCTCTTTCCTCTGCTGTTGACATTCACGTCTTCCATTCCAGACAAAGGTAAAAAAACAATAGGTAATGTAATAAAGACGACAGTGCCAAAATTAATGAGAATTAACAAAATGCGTGATTTTTAAAATGGGCCACCATCTTTGTTTCTCCATATTACGTTGCGAGGAGACCTTTAATTGGAATTCTATAGTGTCTGTTGTGAAGTTGTATAATTTATTTGCGCAGTTGATTGTTTTGATGCAGTTAGCATTTATACGATTGTCGACTTGTGTTTAATCACTTGAAGCAGACATGTTACAACATAGAAAAACGTTTTCGTTTATGAACAGTCTGTAAAGGCGGCATATTGGACAGCGGCAACATTGACCGCTTCAAGAATTGCACGAAAATCGATGGAAACCTGTATATAAAGAATGTTTCGTTCACTGGGTATCATCAAGTATTGTGCTTTGTTTTCTTCGGGGATTTTGAAATTCATAACCGTATTTCATGTCATGTTTGGTATTGCTTCGTACCTTAATTGGATTTCTTTGGAAATTTCATAATCCATGCCTGGCTGCAATAGGGAAATTTCAAAGATGGATCCTAGCGAGCTTGAGGTGTTCAGCACTGTCAAGGAAATTACCGGCTTATTGTCTGTGACTGCTTCTCATCCCGATTTCACGGACCTTCGCTACTTCAGAAACCTGCAGATAATCGGAGAAATGGAGTAGGCTCAAGTGAAAGATTTCTTAATTGCTAGTATTCTTGTCATTGGTTGTTCACTGTTGTTCTGGTTTATAATGACACAGGTACATGGTAGCTGTGGAAATCAAGCAGACTTCGTTGAAGTCTTTCGGGTTGCGCTCCCTGAAGAGAATATCGGGTGTTATATCCATCAATGACAACCACAATCTGTGCTTCACTGAGGGGATCAACTGGAGGAAATTGAGGTGGAGGGACTACGATATTTTAGTGCAGAGAGACTTGTTCGGACCGCCGATCTACTCAAATATTCGAATGGAGAACAACAGGCCCAAAGATGCATGTCGTACGTCAGTTACCATTTGAGATTATTACTGCATTACATGCGGCATGTCTTACTATTTTGATATGCAGTTGCCGACAACATGGTATGTCACGAGAAGTGCAAATTGAAGGATGGTTGCTGGGGACCTGGTGTCGATGAGTGTTTGTCGTGCAAGAATTTCACTCTGGACGGCACGTGTCTAGACAGCTGTTTTCACCCAGGGTAATGAATTCATGCTCTAAAATACTCCTCTGGCTGCTGCTAGAGTAATGTAACTTGATAATCAGGATCTACCAATCAGGCGATCTCACATGTGCAAAATGCCACGAGGAATGTGATGGCATTTGCACCGGACCGGTACGACAATATTTGTATAGCAAACCGGTCGATTGTGATTAATAGGCTCGCACTTCTGTGCGGGCCGTCCTTGTTGGCTCGGGAATTAATTAGAATAAGAACGAGCACATGTGATTGGAAAACTTGCAGGGCCCAGGGAATTGCACTAAATGCAAGCGTGTCAAATACAGACGGGACTGTGTCGCCAGTTGCCCCTCGATGACGTACGAAATGAACGGCGACTGTGTACAGTGCAATGAGAAATGCGTGGCTGGTAGCACTGGGCCTGGAGACTTCATTGGGTCTGAAGGATGCAATGCTTGGGACAAAGGGATCGTCAGATACAATAACCCTATCCAAACCGTAAGTTTCGAGTCGCAATTTGTCTATGCCATTTAGCCAAATATTGTTTGGATGGCTGTTTGTAATCCGAAGCACCCTGAATTTTTCATGAAATGGGGCGTTCGTAACCCGAGGTCCCACTGCAATTATGTTCATTTCATTTATCTTGGTGTTCGATAATTTTGCAATAGGATGCGCGGGGTCGTTCCCTAAAAACCGACGAGCCGTGCAAGGAAGGACACTTCTCCGAATTGATCAACGTGACGGGAACCACGAAGTCTCTGAAATCGGTAATTTCTCATCTCTAGCGACGAACATAGTCGTTTTGCGGTCGTGTTACAGAGTGTCCTCTACGTGGTAGAACTGCCGTCCGTGTCACCCGAGGTGCAAGAACTGCACGGGTTATGGGATCCACCTGTCAGTATGTAACGAATGCGCCCAATTCCGGTCCGAGGAGCAGTGCGAGGACCGGTGCCCCAATGGGTACTACACAGACTATGCAGCGAAGACGTGCATGAGGTGCTCCTCCGAATGCAAGGGATGCAGGGGACCCCGATCGGACCAGTGCGAGTCGTGTCGCAATTTGAAGGTGCCCCTCGGAGACAACATCACGCACGAGGTAGCCGTTGTGGACATTGCTGCGAAACTATTACCGTATTTTCCAGTAGATAACGCGCATCTAATGTATAACGCGCACGCGAACTTTTCCCGTATCCATTTCTCAATCGATTTAACTCCTTCTCTGGTCAAGTATATAAATATTCATATACAGTATTTCCTCATCGTTTATCACCCCCTGTTTAAGCGTCACTTTCTGTTATTCCAGCTTTGTGTAATACAAGTTGTCCACTACTTTCACTTATCAAGTGACACGATGTTTCCCCACTCTGTAGTTCAACTGCTCGGACACGTGTCCAGAGGACAAGCCTCGCACACGGCAAGATCAGGATGGACCGTACTGCTCGGCTGATCCTGTGAAAAAGTAAGTTTCAGTTCTGGTTGCATGATCAAGGGGGTTTCTCGTTTCTTGAGTTGTTACACTGCAATAATTTTTAATTTGAACACAGAATCTATATAGACGTACCAGCCATCGTTGGTGGAGTCTTGGGCTGCACATTTCTCATCGGCATATTTGCGGCTCTTTTTGTCTACCAATGGAGGCAAAGGGCCAGATCGAGAGAGAATACTGTCAAGATGACGATGGTAAGTCGATCTTCGTGCAGGATTTGTACCAAGTCTGCAGAGTATAGGAAACCTTATTAGGCTTTTCTGCACGGTGTTTGCACAAGATCATCATGCAAATGTCCTACATGCTACATCAGAAATGCGATGGTGTCTGGGAAAGTTGCATCTAATTCAACTTGAGATTTGTGTTTAAAAAATGCGAAACAAAATTTATATTTCACTGTTATGAAAATTACTTAATTCGACCAAACATTTGTAATGCTATATGAAAACGGTTCGGGAAAAGTAATGAAATAAGTTCTTTGTGTACGTTCTGCTTGGCTTTTGCAGGAAATGGCTGAGCTGGAGGAGAGCGATCTTTTGAATACATCACACGTGGACTCGAATCATGCGCAGTTGAGAATCTTCAAAGATGACGAGCTGTGTAACAAAAACATCCTAAAATACGGGGCACTTGGTGACTCTGACCCTGTGTACGCAACCGATGAACGTAATGCCTTTGATTCTTAACCCATGCATAGTACCATTACCAGTATCTTTTGGCGTTTTCGGCAATTCATCCAGTCGATCTGACATGGGAACCATCCGAACTTGATATTTTAGTTTGAGGATGAAATTTGGAAGGATGCTAGGGGAGGGTGGGTGGATGACACACGTGCAATTTCAGATCTGACCTTTGAGGAGTGGAGATACAGCGGGTTTTTTTGGTTAAAAATTGGATAGTCTTTTTCACCGCTGAAAAGATGGCGGCAGCGCGCCAGAAGCCTGTTTCGGCATTGAAAGGTTGGCGTGGCAGGGGGCAGAGCCTGCCGTTAATGTATGTATGTTATTTATTTCTTACCCTTCCAGGTTTCGAAAGGGGGTTTTTCACATTATAAACATTTCTTTACGGAATTACTCCTTCACCCTCCTATTTCAAACATTACTCCACCACCCTCCTATTTCAACACTTCTTTCTCTTTTGTCCTCCAACCTTGACCATTCTCTTCTAACAACCTCTGTATTTCCTTCCTCCTCTCCTTTCTGTAGTTCCAGCCACCACTCTTTAGACATCCCAACACTCTATGTTCCACGGTATCCTCTTCTTTGCAATCAGGGCACTGTCTTTCCACCCAGTCTCTCCAGTACGTGCCTGCCGTTAATGAAGTGTGTCAGGGGCGGAACTAACGGACTTGTTAGATCGAGGTATCATTGAATATTTGCGAACACGTGAACATCGTTTGAAAGGTCATGAGAAAAGCTATCGCAGCCATATTGGGCTGGAGCTTGGAAGGAGCCTGGCTCAATATCAAGGATTCCTGCCTTGTAGAATGCATACCTCATCATGTTTCTGAATATTTCTGCAGAGAACAAGAAGTGAGCAAGTGATTGCAACTTGATGAAGTTTGGGTGACTCCAGATTTCATTTTCAGGTGCTAGCACTAAAGCCATATTTGTAAGTTTATGTACGGTCAGATCTGAAATTGCACGTGTGTCATTCACTCATCCTCCCCTAGCATCCTTCCAAATTTCATCCTCAAACTAAAATACAAGTTCGGATGGTTCCTTTGTGAGTCGACTGATCGTGCGACGTCATGACTGGAACCGTACTCAGCCGGCTTGCCGACCACAAATTTCACTACAAAATGACTGATTACATGTCAGTTGCACGGGGCACGAAAAACTGCGATCCCTCATGATGCACTGAATATTCCATGGTGGCCACCATCTTGTCAAGTCATGAATCGGTTGACAAAATATTGACTGAGACGGAAGTCGGTCCACACCCGACTAATTTGCCAACCAAAAAAAAAAAACCGTTCAGTTGACTGAAGCCCGGATGAATTGCTAACTTAACTTTTCTAGCCAATGCTTACTTGACTAGATAGAAACTGAATTCCCCAAAATGTCCATCGACTGCAATTCGCTTTCTCATTGGCAGAAGTGGACAAGGCGGACGGGGCAATAGTGAACCGCAAAGTGAGTCGCTCTACATCACCCCTCCACCAGTACGAGTCCATTGTCAGCAAGGACCTGACAGTGGATAGCCAACAAGGTACAAACCCTAGCTGTTTGGGTTATATATTCCATAAACTATAAGACTAGGCTTGCTTTTTCAAGTTAATAACCCTTGGGAAAGCCAAATATGTGAATCACTTCTATGCTGCTATACACATTGTAAATATTGCAAAGTTCTTTGAAAGGTAATAGCAGCCTGGATATTTGTCCATAACCTTTAAAATTCAATGAAAT
The DNA here is from genome assembly GCA_023279145.1 of Glomeris maerens. NCBI lineage: Eukaryota > Metazoa > Arthropoda > Diplopoda > Glomerida > Glomeridae > Glomeris > Glomeris maerens. The sequence goes on along the minus strand of WWPM01014508.1, from coordinate 11,910 downwards.
TGTTTCAGATATGACGCACAAGTGAAACGTCCACGGTTACATACCCGTTACTGGATGGACATGAAGCTACAAGAAACCATTCCAACCTTGTGAAATTCAAGAAGAACATGCACTTACTTCAGATTCGTCATGTGTGCCATCGTAATTAGCATACATTGAATTGAAAATGAAGAATGTTCGCAAATGTTCTTTCAAGCCAGTATATGGAACTTGGACAATGTACTCAACCTGAAAAATCATAAAATCTCATTGTTTATGAATGGTAAAACCAGCAGAACAATAAAGGAGGTCAAAAGACCTTATACTGTAAAGTGTGCAGCATTTATTAACTGGTTTAAAGTGCATGAGGTGGCGTGCTGGAGAACTGGGATCAAGGGTGGCTTCTTGGAGGATTCGGATCCAAAGTGTCCTTTCTCTCCTCCGCTCTTCAATATTTCAGATTTCAGATCTCCTCAGTACCGGGTAGCAATTCCTGATTTTTGTCAAACTTTTCAGTCCTTATTTTTTAGTTACATTGTTTGAGCCCTGTTATATCAAACTTGACATTGCTGGGTAGGCCTGCAATATGGTCAAAAATGCAAAATTTTGGAAATCTTGATGCGATCATCAGTCGAGTTGTTGCTGTATTTTCCAACTCAGTTCATTGTTTGGGGATGTGCCTCGGAATGACACAGCAATTAGATGTCGTGGTGTTGTCAAGATAATAATCGGATATTATTAACGTATATATCGGCTTATCCGAGTATTTCCAGTTTAACCGCAGTACATATTGCAACTAACACGGAGACCTTGGTTTCGACATGCACCGCGGTTAACACGGAGTATCGGGTAACCAGGAATCGGATCCAGTCCATAGTCTAATACATTCAAGTTCCAAGTTTTCTATCCGTTGCTGTACGTGCACGTTGAAACAGTGAAAAATATGAGATTGATAAGATTTATTGTTCTTCTATTGACATGCAAGTCTTCCGTCTCACAAGGTAACCACCCAAACTCGATACTATAGAATCCGTCAATGAGACGAGACTCGTTTCAAAGACCTTGGTAAATAATACAAGTGTTAAAAATTTTTCAAAGTTTTACTAAGCTTGCTTTGGTGTCGTCCATCACCACACTCAAAGAGTTCCACGCAGTGGCGCTATCTAGCCTTGTCCGCCATACCTCGCTACTTTTCCGTATTCCTAATGCGCTAAAACTTTTTGAGAAAGCCAACAAGGTATTATGATACAAACACAAAACATTGAAACAAGTCTTGTATCATTGACGGATTTTAGTATCAAGTTCAGATGGTTCCCTTGTCACACAAAGGTAACAAAAACAGATTTATTTGGCAAAAAGCGGCCGCCATCTTGCTCCATGGGAACTTTTCAAATACCAGGACGGGCTTTTAGATTCATCGTAAAGCAATATAATAAAAGGGACAGGGCATTGTATGTAATCTTTCTCGTAATGATTAATGTAAGTTAGCAAAATACGAGATTTTTGGAATGCGGCAGCCATCTTTGTTTCTCCATATTGCGTGTTTTAAGAGGAAACCATTGAAATTCATAGGGAGTAAGCTGTTAATTGTATCAGTTCAATACACAGTTGCTAGACACTAAGTGGCCAAAAAATTATGACCCCCCTGACGTTTTTCTGAAAATTGGCATTGATTTCGCTGCAGTTGGTAGAGGGCCCAACCATATTAAAAACATATGGAAGCAGGTTGTTTACCATGACAGTAGAGAGGTTTTAGCCATGTTTTGCAGTCGGTAGAAGGCCAGACCATTGTAAATAAATAGGGGAGCAGGTTGTTTACCATAACAGCAGAGCGATTTTAGGTGTGATTTCGGAATTATGACTACCCGCCTCAGTACTTCGTTGGGCCAACTTTTGCCTCCAATATGCTGCAGCTATCCTTGGCATTGACTACACAAGGTGTTGAAAGGTGAGGCAAGGAATATGACACCATACCTGATGAATTGCACTGTTCAGTTGTGAGATTTGATGGTCGTGTATCCAGCTTCCTGGCGGATCTTTCAACCTCGTCCCACAAATGTTCAATTGGAGTAAGATCTGGTGATTGTTGGGGCCATTGAAGCAAGTGAAAGTTTCCCTCATGTTCTTGTAACCACTCCTGCATAACAACCTGCTACCATATTTTTTTCATGTGATTGGTCCCTCTACCAACTGCAGCGATATCAAAGCTAATTTCCAGAAAAACGTCAGGGGGTCATAATTTTTTGGCCACTCAGTGTATGAAATGTCCTATGGCATTTACACAATTATATGAAATCTAGTGTAAGATGCACACAGACGTGTTATAATACCGAAAATCGCTTTCATTTATGAACCGTCTGCAAAGGGGATGTGATATTAGACAGCAGCAACATTGACAGCTTCAAGAATTGCACGAAAATCGACGGAGACCTGATCATAACCACGAGGACGTTCACTGGGTATCGTCAAGTATCATGTATTGCATTTTTGCCACAAAGTTGTTTCACGTTACGTTCGCTCAAAATTGATGAACCTGGTTTCCTTTGTGGATATTGACATTTATGGCCGGTATCCGTGTCTGGCAGTGGAAAGGCAATCCCCAAGATGGATCCTAGCGAGCTGGAGGTGTTCAGCATGTAACTGCTTTTCACCCAAACTTCACGAACCTTTGTTACTTCCGGAACCTGCAGATAGCTGGAAAGGCAGTGGAGGCTCTCATGGAGAATATTTATTATTCTTGCCGCGGTAGGAAACTATTGGTCTGGTTTCTGATCGGTTGCAGTGCAACGTTTGCTTTGCACATCGAAAGGATTTCGTTGAAGACCCTTGGGTTGCGCTCGCTGAATGCGACAGGACATCTGTACATCAGACATAACAAGAACCTGTGCTTTGCTGAGGGGATCAACTGGCTCAAATTGTTGTACGACATCAAGATGATCCTATGGGTCGAAAACAACAGGCCCAGAGACGCCTGTGGTAAGTTACCTTTGGTTCACATGGCCAGGCAAATGTTTGCTCCAACATTGGGTGTTCTTTCACACATCATCACAAGTGGGCATCCACATATTGGTGCCTGCTCCAACGCTAGCACAAGCGCCAACTGCTCGATCCACACATTGGGCAAGCGACACTTGCCATCTCGTGCGGCCAATGTGTGGAGCCAGCATTATTGTCTTTATTATACGCAGTTGCCGATAACATGGTCTGTCACAAGGAGTGCTCGGAGGATGGTTGCTGGGGACCCGGCGTCGATGAGTGTTTGTCGTGCATGAGGTTCTCTCTGGAGGGCACGTGTCTAGACGGCTGTTCTTACCCAGGGTAATTAAAATCATCCCGTAGGATACTTCACTTCCCCAGCTGCTGATGCTAGAGTAATATACAACTTGTTTATCAGGATCTACCAATTGGGCGATCGCACATGTGCGAAATGCCACGATGGCTCTTGCACCGGACTTGTACGACGCGTAATCATTTTTGTAATGCGACTCGGGTGTTGGTTGGGAGAAGACGCAAGCAAGTTGTTTAAGAATTTGGTCGACTGGAATTAATAGGCTGATTTGTTTGGACTTGTTTCTATACTCCGTCCACGCGTAAGAATTTACCAATGGAGCGTATTGGGAGGCTGTGTTACTCTGCGGCCTATTCACCTACATTGTGTCATGCAAAATGGTGGACACTTCTCTATTCTATTTCACGATTCGCCTCTTTTTCATTGAATCATTTCACAACAAGTAATGGAGTTTATCACTATCGTCTAGTGATTCATTTTCATGAATCCTTTGATCGTGAACCCCGCATATTCCCTTTTTTTTGAATCCCAGTTTATGCTAAAAATAGCCAAACGCTGACTGGTTGTGATAACATGATAATGTAAACAGTGCTTTATTATCTGAGCAAAGACTGCGTTGTCAAGTAGTGACTGGGACACAAAAAAGGGTTGTCATGATATTATGTGAATAAGGTTGTTTATCTGCTTGGTGAACACTATATTAATATATTCAGTAAATAGTTGAAAATAAAATACAGTTTTGATAATATATTAATGAAGAAGTTATTTCGAAAAGATTTTAGGATTTTTCAACTTCACATTGCCGGATTGAACTCCACTGAGATGTTCGATGACATTTCGAACTATGATGTTCCCCTCGTTCCGACTGATTTGTCCTTTATTGCTCAGCATGACCATAAATGGCATCGTTCAAGAAAACATCTGTTTGCTTCTGCCGTGACGCGCAATCGATAAAGTCGAGCCTGCGCCAATTTAAATCACAAGTTTTCTATCGGTTGCTCTGCACTAGACACACTGAAAGAAAGTATGAGATTAATAAGATTTGTTAAGGAGTTCTTTGTTCTCTTTCCGCTTCTGTTGACATTCACGACTTCCATCCCAGACAAAGGTAAAAAACAACAGATTTACTTTGTAAAACACGGCCGCCATCTTGTTCCAGGGGAACTTTCAAATACTACTATTAGAAGGTGCCTTTGATTTTATCGTTAAGTAATATAATAAAGGCGGCCATCTTTGTTTCTCCATATTACGTGTTTTGAGAAGAGACCTTTGAAATCCAATAGTGTCTGTTATGTAATTGTATAATTTCATTGCACAGTCGATTGTTTTGATGCAGTTAAGTATTCTTACAATTGTCGACTTGTACTTAATCACTTGCGAAGCAGACACGTTACAACTTAGAAAAACGTTTTCATTTATGAACAGTCTGTAAAGGCGACATATTGGATAGCAGCACCATTGGAAGCTTCAAGAATTGCACGAAAATCGATGGAAACCTGAATATAGGGAAAATGACGTTCACTGGGTATCATCACCAATTGTTTCAATATATTTGGAAAGTATTGATTAACTTAGTTTCTTCTGGAGATATTGAAAATCATAACCATATTTTGTGTTATACTTTCTCTCGCTTTGCACTCTTGGAAGTTTAACATTGTATAATCCGTGTCTGGCAGTAGAAAGTCAATCCGAAGGATGGATCCTAGCGAACTGGAGGTGTTCAGCACTGTTAAGGAAATTACCGGCTCATTGAATGTAATAATGGCTTCCCATCCCGACTTCACGGACCTTCGCTACTTCAGAAACTTGCAGATAATCGGAGAAATGGAGTAGGCTCAAGTGAAAGATTTCTGAGAAGCTAGTATTCTCGCCATTTGTTGCCCACATTCTTTCTGGTTTATAATGTAACAGGCCCCTGCTAGTTGCAGTGTACATCGCAGGGTCTTCGTTGAAATCTCTCGGGTTGCGCTCCCTGGAGAGAATAAGGGGTGAAATATACATCGGTGGAAACAATAATCTGTGCTTCGCTGAAGGGATCAACTGGCGCAAGTTGCTGATGAACCCATATATTCGAGTGGAAAACAACAGGCCCGAAGATGCATGTCGTACGTCAGTTACCGTTTGAGGTTATTACCGTATTATGCTACGTATTTTGGTATGCAGTTGCCGACAACATGGTCTGTCACAAGGAGTGCTCGGAGGACGGTTGCTGGGGACCCGGCGTCGATGAGTGTTTGTCATGCAAGAATTTCTCTCTGGACGGCACGTGCGTGGACAGCTGTTCTTACCCAGGGTAATTGAAATCATCCTTTTCCAGCTGCTGCTGCTGCTAGAGTAATGTACAACTTCCCTGTCAGGATCTACCGATCATGCAATCACACATGTGCGAAATGCCATGAGGAATGCGATGGCAATTGCACCGGACCGGTATGACAATTTGTATATAACATACTGTTAGATTGCGATTAAGAGGCTTGCACTTCTGTGCTGGCCGTCCTTGTTGGCTCGGGGATAAATTTGAAAACAGGACCCAGGGAATTGCGTGAAATGCAAGCGCGTCAAATACAGACGGGACTGTGTTGCCAGTTGCCCCTCGATGACGTACGAAATGAACGGCGACTGTGTACAGTGCAATGAGAAATGCGTGGCTGGTTGCACTGGGCCTGGAGACTTCATTGGGTCTGAAGGATGCGACGCTTGGGACAAAGGGCTCGTCGGATACAATAACCCTATCCAAGTCGTAAGTTTCGAGTCGTAAACGTTTTTTTTTAAGAATGGTGCATTTCTCATTTCATCTCCATGTATTACTACCCCCACATTCATGCAGCATAAATTGAATGAAATATCTTTTGTTATCTAGAAAACGATCGTGGAGAATTTGCTACTTTCTTTGCGATTCTGTATTGTAGTTTCATTAGCTCGTTGTGGCCAAGAATCTATCAAGGGCAAATTGTCTGTGCCTTTCAGCCAAAAAAAATTGTTTGGATGACGGTTCGTAATCCGAAGCACTGTTTGTTACCCAAGACAAAATTTTTTATTCGTAAACTGAATTTTCGCGACCTGGGGCGTTCGCAACCCGAAGTCCCACTGAAATTTTGTTCATTTCATTTATGTTGGTGTTCGATAATTTGGCAATAGGATGCGCGGGGTCGTTTCCTAAAAACCGACGAGCCGTGCGAGGAAGGATACTTCTCCGAATTGGTCAACGTGACGGGAACCACGAAGTCTTTGAAATCGGTAATTTCTCATCTCTCTGTCGGCAATGCCACCCGAGTTGCAAGAAGTGCACGGGTTATGGGTTACACCTGTCAGTATGTAACGAATGTGCCCGATTCCGGTCCGAGGAGAAGTGCGTGGACCAGTGCCCCATCGAGTACTACACGGACTATCGTACGATGAGGTGCCTCAGATGCTCCCCCGGTTGCAAGAGTTGCACAGGACCCGGATCGGACCAGTGCGAGTCGTGTCGTAATTTGAAGGTGCCCCTCGGAGACAACAACACGCATAAGGTAGACGTTGTGGACATTGCTTCCAAACTATTACCAACCTGAATCAAATGAAAATCTTGAATATTTTTATTAAACATGCTGTTTACACTGTGTCCCCCCCCCAAAAAAAAAGACCACATTTTTACTTGTTAATAACTTTGCGAAAACTTTATAGAAATTCACCAAATTTGGCAGCAATATACACGAGTGTATTTGACATCTTTGTCCAAATTTTCAACCAAATCGATCAATAAACACGCCCTGCTGCGTGACGTCAAATTAATCGATCGAGCCGGTAATATTTGCTAAATATTCTTATTTGTACGTGAGAAATGGGATTTAAACTTTTGTTATTGGTCTACTGATTCTTCTCCGCCAGGACATAAAATCCGTGTGTTTTTTTAGACAGTTCCTACGCGCAGCAACTCGTATTTTTATATTTTTGAGGAAATAATCATATAATGTTCATTTGCTCACGGTTTCCCACCCCGTGTAGTTCTACTGCTCGGACACGTGTCCAGAGGACAAGCCATACACAATGAAAGATCGGGGTGGACCGTACTGCTCGGATAAGAAAACTTCGATAAAGTCAGTTTCAGTTTTAGTTCTTGTCACGTGAAAAGGCAATTCTCACTTGGTGAGTTGTTCTAGGAATTTTTTTTTTTTTCCAAGCACAGAATCAAAATAGCGGCCATTATAGTTGGAGGAATCGTGGGCTGCGTTATAATCGTAATTGGGGCCGAATATCGCTACCAATGTTTGCAAAGGACCTGTCTGAGAGAGAAGACTGTCAGGACGGGAACGGTAAGTCGATCCTCCCGCAGGATTCGTATAGAAAACTTTAGGCTTCTCTGCACGGTGTTTGCGTAAGACATTAATTGCTCAACCTGAAATGGGATATCGTCTTATTAGAAAGTTGCATCCGATTCGACTTGGGGTTCGTGTTTAAGGAATGTGCAACAAAGTTTCATTTGCATTGATATGAAAATTACTTCAGTTATACTGTTTTGCGCGAATGGTTCGGGAAAAGTAATGCAAGAATTTCTGTGCGTAACCTCTGCTTAGCTTTTTCAGAGAAAGGCTCGGCGGGAGGAGAACTATCCCTTGAATACACCACCCGTGGACTCGAATCATGCGCAGCTCAGAATAGACGAAGAAGGTGAGCTGTGTAACGAAGGAATCCTGGCCTACGGGGCACTTGGTGACCATGAACCTCCTTGCACAACCGATGAACGTAATGCCTTTGATTCTTTACCCATGCATAGCACCATTACCGGTATCATTGGGCGTTTTCGGCAATTCATCCAGCCGACCCGAGTCGACTGAACGTGTGACATCATTACTGATTCGTGACTGGAACCCAACTGAGCTGGCTTGCCGACAACAAATTTCAGTACAAAATGGCCGATTACATGTCAGTTGCACTGGGCACACAAAAAAACTGCGATCCCTCATTATGCCCTGAACATTGCACATGGTGGCCGCCATCTTGTCAAGTCATGAATCGGTCGAGAAAAATTTTGACTGAGAGACAGAAGTAGTCGACTGATTTGTTGACCAAAAAAACCGTTCAGTTGACTGAGGCCCGGATGAATTGCCGACTTAACTTTTCGAGCCAATGCTCACTCGACTAGATAGAAACTGAATTTCCGAAAAACGTCCATTGACTGCAATTCGCTTTCTCATTGGCAGAAGTGGACAAGGCGGACGGGGCAATAGTGAGCCTCAAAGAGAGTCACTTTAATACATCACCCCTCCACCAGTATGATTCCATTGTCAGCAAGGACCTGACAGTGGATAGCCCACAAGGTACAAACCCTAGCTGCTTTGGATTATAATTCCATAAACTACGAGGCTTGCTTTTTCAAGATTAATATCCTTTGGGGATGCCAAATGTGTGAATCACGTATATGTTGCTGCACATAGTAAATATTGCAAGGTCAAATGAAATGCATTTCTGATAGGTTATGCGGGAGGAGATCCCGAGTCTCCATTTACGGCTGCAAAACTCAAAATTCTCCAGCTGGATGAAACTGCTATGTGGTCTATAGCAGAATGTTTGGCTAATGAGAACTGGATTGGAGTTGGGCGGAATCTGAATGCTCCCAATAATCGATTGGATGAAATCGATTCAAAATACAAGCAAAATTACAGGGAATGTGCGCATCGAATGCTTCTTAGTTGGCGTGAACGCAATCCGGATTGCACTCTGCAAGTTCTATTCGATGCTTTGAAACAACTCGGACTAGAATTAACTATTAAACAGATTGAAAGGATCGATTTCAGCGAATGTAAGTATTCGTGTTGACGACTAATTTGTGTAACATCTCGTCGCTGTTGAACAGTGATAGTGAGCAGTTGCTGTCAATAGATTGTGTTAGTAAGTTGTCCTATGGAGGCATTTGTCCATAAACTTTAAGTTCGATGAAATTGTTTCAGATACGATACAGATGTGAAACGTCCATGATTACATACCCTTTACTTTACGGACATGAAGCTACAAGAAACCATTCTAGCCTTATGCAATTCAATAAGATCATGTCTGCAATCGTTATTAATATAAGTTAAATTGAATCTAAAACGTTCGCAAATGTTCTTTCAAGTCGGTTTGGAACTTGGACAATATACTCAACCTGAAAGTCTATGACATGTTATTGTTTATATTGGGGTAAAAACAACGGCACAATAAAGGAGGTCAAAGACCTTGTACTGTAAAGTGTGCAGAATTTATTAGCTGGTTTAACGTGCATCCGGTGGTGTGCTGGCAAAGAAATGTTAGCAGAAGAAGAACTACGAATAAGTGTGGCTTCTTAGAGGTTTCGGATCCAAAATGTCCTTTCCTCCGCTTTTCAGTTTTATTTCTAAGGCTTCTTTATGGCCATGCCAGAGGAACGTCTTTTTCCATCAGCTAATTTTGGCTCGCATGACCAGGCTAATGTTTGCTCCAACATTGGGTGTTCTTTCACACATCATCACCGCATCTCACTCTATGCTCAACTGTCTGGTCTCTTTAAATTATGACGGAGACAACTTCTTTGTGATTCCGCTACGGCTAGAGATATATTTGCATGACCTCGTTTCCCTTCACATCATTCCAGCTCTTCTGTCGTATCTCTTCCTCGCATTAGAGCCCTTATTGAACATGGCATCTCAGTACTTCAAATCCTGCTCACCTAGCTGCTCCAATTTGTCTGTCAGGACTTTCTAGTTCTTTCGTCCCTTTCATGTCATTGGTAATCAAGGCCCTGTGCGGTATTTGAATTCTCTGTAACCCATGCGCCCCTTCCGATGCTCATTTTTGAGTATTTTCATATTCCTTCATCATGAATCCTGTACCTGTGTGTGTATTCACTTTTTTTAATCCTAGTTGATGCGGAAAAAGTCAAACTCTGACCAGTTGCGATAACACGCTAACGCAAACACTGCTTTATCAAACGAGTGAAAACCCGGACCCAAAAAGGGGTTGTCATAGTATATATGTGAATAAGTTTTTATTTGCTTAGTTTATCTGCTATTAATATAGTATTCAGTGGATGGTTGAAATTGAAATGCAGTTTTCAAAACATATATTTATGCAGAAAGTATTTAGAAAATAAGCTTTTAGGATTTTCCGACCTCCGATTGCCGGATTTAACTCCATTGAGAAGTTGGATGTGATTTCCAACTACGATGTACCCCTTGTTCCGACCGATGTGCCCTTTGTTACCCAGCATGACCACCAATGGCGGTGTTCAAGAAAAGATCTGTTTGCTTTTGCAGTGACGCGCGACCGATAAAGTCGGGTTTGCGCCAATTCAAATCACAATTTTTCTATCAGTTGCTCTGCACTAGACACACTGAAAGAAAGTATGAGATTAATAAGATTTGTGAAGGAGTTCTTTGTTCTCTTTCCGCTTCTGTTGACGTTCACGTCTTCCATCCCAGACAAAGGTAAAAACAGATTTAATTACTTTGTAAAACACGGCCGCCATCTTGTTCCATGGGAACTTTCAAATGCTAGAAGCGACCCTTTGATTTTACCGCGACGTACTATAATTAAGAAGCTAGATAGTGCAGTAGGTATAGTATTTCTTGCCAAAATTAATGAGAATTAACATAACGCGAGATTTATAGAATGCGGCCGCCGTCTTTGTTTCTCTATATTATGCGTTTTGAGAGGAACACCTTTGGAATTCAATATGGTCTGTTGTAAATTGTACAATTTAGTTGCACAGTTGATTGTTTTGACGCAGTCAAGCATTTATACAATTGTCGACTTGTATTTAATCACTTTAAATCTAGTGTAACAAACACGCAGACATATTACAACAGAAAATTGTCTTCGTTTATGAACAGTCTGCAAAGGCGATGTAATATTGGACAGCAGCAACATTGACAGCTTCAAGAATTGCACGAAAATCAATGGAAGCCTGGTTATAGAGAATGTGACGTTCACTGGGTATCATCATAAAGTATCGTGCATCTTCTATATAAATTGCTTTTAGCTATATTTGGGAAATAGCGATGAACTTCGTTTATCCTTCGGGGATATTGAAATTCATAACAGTATTTCATGTTACGTTTTATATTGCTTTGCACTCTTGGATGTCCTGCGAAATTCACGGGATTTAAACGTTGCCATAAAAAGTGGGAATTTTTTATAAGTTTAGAATTTTGAAATTCTTGTCTGGCAGTGAAAAGGCAATCCCGAAGATGGATCCTAGCGAGCTGGAGGTGTTCATCACTGTTAAGGAAATTACTGGCTCATTGAATGTAACGGCTTCCCATCCCGACTTCACGGACCTTCGTTACTTCAGGAACCTGCAGATAATCGGGGAAACTTGGTAGGCCCAAGTGAACGTTTTATTAGTTGCTAGTATTCTTGTCATTTGTTGTTCATTTTTGTTCGGGTTTATTATGTCACAGGCACCAGTCAGCTGTGCGCATCGCGGGGACTTCATTGAAGTCTCTCGGGTTGCGCTCTCTGAAGAGAATAAGGGGTAAAATATACATTGGGAAAAACAAGAATCTGTGCTTCGCTGAGGGGATCGACTGGCGCAAATTGCGGCGGTGGGACTACGATATTTCAGTGAAGAGCGGCTGGTACGAATCGCCGAGCTATACGAATATTCGAGTGGAAAAGAACAGGCCAAAAGATGCATGTCGTACGTCAGT
>WWPM01014478.1:0-11720 GCA_023279145.1 Glomeris maerens | reverse complement strand
TTTTTTGCAGCTTCTCTAATAATGCACAAGAAGGGATATCAAATTCCTCATGAAACTAAAATAAAATAACACGTAATTCTTCACTTATTCAAGAGAACTCTTTGACTTACATCAGTAGCCTAAGAAAACTCCCCATAGATTTTGGTGATGTTCATACATCTTCTGCAATATTCAGCCAGCATAAAAAGCTTAAAGTAAAATTTTAACGTCTTGAGTGAGCCGAAACTTTGAGGATTGATATTTGAAACATCAAGATCCAAATGATTATGACAATGGATTCGCTTGTTTGGAGCTTTTCGTGGTATATCGTTAAATAATATATTAATGCAGGTGCACTTGTATACTACTTATAAAAGATATGGAGAAAGTGTTTCTCGTTAACGTCAAATGGGGATAATAAAACCGTTTATATGAGATAACTTTAATGCTCAAATTAAACGCTAGTGTCTCTCTTACATTTATTGTTCACGAATTATAAATGTGAACTGATACGGTTTTGAAACCTTTTATAGAAATACACAGATATTGCTAGTAAATACCCGAGTCGAAATTAAAAATCCATTTTAGATCTGAAAGCCCTAAATTTTAGGGACACCGGAGGTAAAATGGAATCTGAGTTCTGTATGCTCCTAATATATTCCAAGATTCTGGTTTGATGCTGGAAACCTGAGTTACTTCCGTTTTAGGGACACCAGAGGCTTCAATATCAAAATAGGTGTTAGAAAGAATTAACAGTATCAAAATAGGTGTTAGAAAGAATTAACAGCATCAAAATAGGTTCACGGCAATCACAAGAATCAAAATATAATCAAAACAGAATTACAAGAATCAAAACAGAATTCAAATTTCGACTCGGGTAGAAAATGGGAACCCCCTTAGGTGTTTCTTTATGTTATCGTACGTTTCAAAATGATTGGAGAAATTAACGGCTACTAAGACATATTGGAAAACCATTTTCAGTATACATGAGCCTAGAAATTAAATGAGCTTTCAAATAATTCTGATTCATAGCACGTTGTATAGCCATATTGTTGACTTTAAAAGGAGCAAAGAATTATAATCGAATGATCGTTGTTGTAACATTATTGAATAGTCTGTGATTGCATTCCACATCCTGTGGCCTCAGATGCTGACACTTTTACAGCCAATGGAGTTTTCATGGAATCGCTACCAAAAATACTGATAGTTAATCATCTCAGTGTATTAAATTTCATATAAACCATTTTTAATTGCACATGTACCTGATTGCATTCATAACAACATAGGGAAGGTTTGGATATTGAAAGCTGAGCGATTGTTGGAATATTTCCAACAGTTGAGCAATTTTGGCAATTGACCCTGGTCAGTTTAGCTATAGGTGGATCAATATAATAAAAACCTTCGAAACCTATATCCTTGGCCTTCCAAAATGTCTTAGATTTTTATTCTGCAACACGTTATTGTGGAGAAATTAATTCCAAGATGAAATGTACTTAACATATTGTAAAATAAAAACTGAAGTCTATTCAATTGTCCAATAAATTAATTTAGTTTAAATTTACATGCATTGCATATTCATAATGAGTAATTTAACTTGTTGAAAATTAATAATGGGCAATTAGGAGTTAAGGCGGCTCCGACCGGAGCATATAGTTGACGTTTTGCCCCATAGATGGCGGAGTTTTTCATGGAATTCTATGACAAATACTCCATGTTAAACTGCAGGATAGTTCCAAAATATATGGAATATTTGGCCCCAGACGAAAAAGCCCTCTTACATAAACTGTGAAGCGAATTTGAAGAACCCGTTATTTTCAAATTAAAGTATATTGCATGGTTCACAACGTGTCAAGGCTAATTTTTCCAAATATTTCTCCGTTTTCGAACAAACTGATCTAGAATGTCCAATTCGTGAAAATTATTACATGTTTTTTTAATACAGGAAATTACCAGATGCCTAATTAAAAAAAAATAAGCTTGACACGTTGTACAGAATCACATGCTGAACAATATACATTCTTCAAAAGTCTTTAATTTCTTGAGGAGTTCGCACACGGAGGCAAACCAATTTCCAAAAATGCAACACATTCAGTAATTTTTTACAAAGCGATTACAAACCTAAAAATTACACACTGTGTGTCATATGAAGCCACAAAGTGTTGCCATTTCAGCTATAAATTTTGTGAAATTATCTTAAATCAATATAACACACTTAAACTGGGTTTGCACGATCAACCATTTATGCACTGCAGGGCTGCCGCCTTTCAGGGTGACGTGGAATGAGCCGCCTTAATATACCTTGCCATAAAACTGAATTACGCCACAAACAACACTTTCCACCATATTTGGTTTTTTAGGCAATTGGTTAAGACTTGCTGCATACTCTAGGCTTTATATGTAGGAACAGGTTATACCCCAGTGAATTTGTAGATTATAACTTACTGTCAAAAGGAGGTATTGTTTCTTCGAAGCCGCCTTTGTTGTGAACTTCTGAGATGAAGCAATCGATAAAATCCCTTGGCTCGTCTTCTTGAAACGTTTTTTGATGTTGTCGTACTTCTTCCTTCACAAGTTCTTTCAGACTTTCATGGCATTTTATGCTTTCCCAATATGAAAATCCTCCAGGTATCACAAACCGCAACCAGGGAAAGAAATTCAAGGGAGATTTGGGGCTAACAAGCTTGAATAGAGTGTGCACATCATACTGAAATCTTTTTAGGGTTGGATCTCCCACTTGAAATTTCCTTCCTGTCAGACAAGAATAACAATTTAAGTCATTGCGTGTGAAAACCTAAAGCCAAAATTCAATAGTGAAGTGATCTTTTTTAATAGACAACTGCTATAAACAACCCTGCGAAGCAGTTTCTTAATTAACAGATGTCAGTTTAAAAGGGAAAATAATAAACATTTGTGATCATTTAATTTAGAACATTCATTTATGTATTACTACTAGGCTACTGGTATGCATACTAATTTACTCCTACTTATTGTTGTCAGGAAAAAATGAAGAAAGGCAGCATACAACGCGAGAGCAAAATTAGGTTGCTTAATTAATGTCGTGAGTGTATGGCAAAGTATGAAACGTAAACAAAAGTGAACAGGGTTTGTAGTTCACAATTTAGTAAAGTCAAGAGTGTATTAAATATATTCGTTTTCACTCTAGTCGGAAGAATTATTCACAACACAGCTAATGCCATAATACATAATTCTAAGAAATATGCAATTTAAATGTGATAATTCAAAACTAATTTGATAATGATATAAGCATGTGGTTCCACTTGAATGTCACAGTCAATATTAGCAGATCAAAAGGTATTTTCGTAAAGTCTATATTAACATTCTGTCTTGGGCGTTCGGCAAATGATGTACTGTACATAGCATATATGTATTAACTTGGGCGTAACATTAGAAGCCATTAGATTTAATTGTGCACTCCAAATGCAGGACCAAGTAAAAAAATCCTATTCAGCCTCTGTATTTCAACCTCGGATGTAATGAAGACGCGTCAGCAATTGTCCATTTCTAACTGAAGCAATCTCAGCAATTTTCATAATGATTCAGATCTATACAGTAGCTGGTACAGTACATTCATTTTACAAAAGAATTTGACGACACGTTTGTCTAAAATGGAGAGATGGTCCTATATGTTTTCCCTCTTATACAGTATACAGAAAGGAATGGTGTATAAATATTTTGTTCTTCGCATTCCCAACAATAACAACTAGGTAAGTAACTATTTCGTCCACTATAACAGAGTTTTACGTAATTTGAGTAGAAGATCCCTGAATAATGCATTTCTAAAATTAAATTACAGCACAAGAGAATTACTAAGTTAAAGTGTTCCTGTATAGCTCTCCTCAGAGAAAGTAGTTCTTGCACATGGCTAAAGGCATTAGAAGGGAAAAATGTATTCTTCCACGTGTGTGATTCGACGCTTTTGGAGATTAATTATCATCAACTTGAAATTGAGAACACTTGTAGTTATTTTAATTGTCGATCAAACCCTGAATTTCTTTGAATAATTAGGAACATTGCGCACATGTGCACTTGGTAATTTTTACACAGGTATTAATATTAATTAGGTGGATCCATGTCATAAAGTTATAGCATGGAAATCTATACGGTATAGCCTTGACTTTCCAAAATAACATGCTAAGTAGTTTTGTAGATGTTTAATAATGTTCAATAGATGCACAGAAGATACGAAACATGTTTTCAGTTACAAATCTCAAATCTGGAAAATTAAAATTAATAATCCATTAAGTTTCAACAGAAATGCATAAAATTAGAGCAAGAGAGTTTATAGTAATCTCTTCTGCCCTGCATATAAACAAAATTTTACACACAATTACGTATCTGGTTTATTAGCTAAATTGGAACTCGGAGTTTTCATAGCCTACATTTCAAACCTTGCTCAACCATAAACCAATTGTTCAACCATATATGCAAATTACAATTTCTCCAATAGCGTAAATTATTAATGGATTTGAAGCAAAAAACTAGCTCTGTTGGCAGAATACCAACTTCCAAGTTGGAGAAAATGTAGATTTTAGATTCAATTGAAAACACTATATATTTTTTGTGTGATTTCTTTCATAATTCAAAGGATTCTGGCAAATTGCATACAGTGCATTATGTATGTCTAGACTTTCAAATTGCAATTCCATGTTGCACTACCAGAGCACCTGAATAAACTGTACGTGCCTTTAAAAATGCACGAATTTTACAGGGAATGGTGCATTGCTAGCATGCGGGAGAAATAATAAAGTGAGCAGTAAAGTTTACCAGAAAGTTTTGCTGATGATTTTATGGGACAAGTATCTTACAAAATACAGAAATCATAACAAAACTAGTAGTTATCAACAGTGTACAGCGGGCTAACTTGGATGTGTTGTATGAATTATAAATATGCAATAATTTATTACAAATAAAAGTTGGTTGTTGATTTGGTGGGAGGGTCGGATCGACCAAAATGCAAGCTCTCTGTTAGTTGTTAATTTATATATAATACCAAGAGTGGATCCACTCTTGATAATACATATTCAAATTTTTTGACAACCATTTAAAAATAAATGGGAATAGTTTCCATACTTATACTGCCTTAATTAGGTATACGTACGTATCAGAAAACTAAAATTGTTATCAAATTTTATTTTCAAAAACACATATGTTAATTACCAATAAAGTACCAGCTGCGGGCATTTCTCTGGGGTCCATAGAAAATGCATCTTGAATAATGACTCAGTATAATTACGCATTTAATTTAAAAACAGGAATAGTATATCGCTGCGCGGGTGAAAAATATATATACATAGTAGCCTATGTAATTCATAAATGAGCCACAAATGTTTATTACTACCTACATATCCACTCCACTATTTTAGTACTCGTATTTTACCAGCAATCATTTGCCAGGCGACGTTGAGCACAGGAACGAAAAATTTGTCCGAAATATCCACTTTGGAACCGTCATATTTCTCCAATACTTCTATGACACTTTTAACCTCGTCCACAATTCCAACTTCCAGGCTTGTCTTCCCAAAGCCAAACTGTTTCAAACTGTTGTACGCAAAATTCCTCAATGGCGCCCATGTAGGACTACCATTGAAAATCAAATCTATTATAAAATAAGTTGCACATCAAATTAGAAGGGATTTAATGAATACTTTGCAAACGAACTGGATCCATTCAATTTCAATTTCATTATCATTCATTAAATAAAGACGATCACTATTATTATCCTCATTTATATATCTTATATAGCCATGATCTCCAATTAAAGTATGTGACGTCACAGCCATTCATGCTTGTCGCTCTGAAATAAATCTAGACAGAGCTGCAACAATTAAAATAATTAATCATATGGTATCCGACCTTGAGTGTTCAACATACATTGTTGAATAGGTGCTGTATTCAATGGTTAACTCTGCATCCACTGCCATCGCCGTTTCAAAAAGGATCAATTATATGATTTATCTAGAATATATTTATGTAATTGTTAATTTTTTTTAAATTAATTGATATTGAATAACCTATTGCCATGCTGCAAGATATTGAATTATGTTTTTCAAGCAACTGTCAATTATGGTCGACATCTTGAACAAATAGTAATATGAAGTTTCTTACAACATTTTAGTTTTTGACAAATTTGCATACATGAAAGTTAATTAATTAACATTGAGTGTCAACTTGCAATGTGGTACAAGCAAAATGAAATTTAACAATTAGGAATATCTGGGACCTGTGAACCAAAAAACTAACATGGTTTAATTCTGTACGTAGTTATAATGTCAATATTATAAGAAAGCAAGTGAATTCATTACTTGGTTATTTTTTACATTACGGAAAAGTTAGTGAAAATTTTACCAATTTTTTGGTTAATTACATTTCAAATTAATCAGGCGTCGCATCAATTTATTCAACAAAAGTCTGTATACAAAGTTGAGATATCTGCATTGTAATAGTACCACAAAGATGATACCATGCACAAAACTAATTGTCACAATTTCATAAAAAAAATAATCTTATGAATGCGATCCACGTTCACAGCAATATTAAATCGGTCACCTACCTTTTCCTTTAAAGAAGTTCACAGTCAAAAATACCTGAGGTCTTCCAATGAAAACTGCCGATTTCTTTATCAGTGCTTCTCTAATCGACTCATAGTCATTGAGAATAACTGCATCTATGGAGCCAAGGCGAATGCAAAATATGTCTCCATATACACGTCCCATTTTCGTTAAAATCTCATAGCCATGATTTTTGATAGACAGTAGGGATCCCACTAATGGAAATCCGGATGGACCTGGAGGCTTGCGTTCCCATTTGTTTTTCTTGTCAGTGACCAGGTAATATATTAATAATACAGCGCTCAGCACTGAAAGAATGTAAACTTCGATGGCAACCATATTACGTTTTCTGTGAAGTTTCAATGCAAGCTCGATTCAACCTTCGTGCAACAGAAGTCCAAGGTTCAACCGCGTATATGTATAAATGATTCCACAAACCCACAAGCAATTACGTCATAGATACGCAACAACACCATGCATATATGTATAAAACGCCACCGGCATTAGGCTAAATGAGTCAGCTACAATTCACCGATTTTCATATACTATTCAAAATTAACCTTGACAAAAAACTTCAAAATGACCAACTTCTTAAAAGTTACTGTAATAAGCGATTTTCCCTTCAATATAAACTTAACATAAAAAGTTAGACTAATGAACTTCTGGCCTTGAATGTTTGGCACAGTTGTAAAAACAATTAACAGTTCCATGTGACTGTAGCGCAGCATAACACTTATAAAATAATCCGCAATTGTCAACATGAATTTTTTAAAACATTTGTGTTTTAATTTGTCAGAACAATAATTCACATTGTATAGTAAAACCTACTGTACAATGTGAAAACGTGACTATATGACAATGAATACTGTGATTTGGTGGCTAATGATGCAGATATTAATAAATAATCTAGATACTTAAGAACCTGGGTGGGGTAAAAACAATATTGGAGTTCTCATTACAAATAAGCTGAAATTGAACCAGTTCACATTGGGAAAATCGAGGGGAAATATGTCAACCCCAATTTCTACATGAAAACATGCCATGACAGTTTTATTAACACATTATAACTAAGTAATTAGACAATATTTCATCCGCATATTGTATTGAAAATTTCAGCTATTGGTCTTAAAATAGGAATTTTATTCTCTACATTTAATGTTTTGTGCATAATTCTTGTTATACTTTACAAAATATATATATTGGTCATCAATTGTGATGAAGGCTGTTACTGATCAAAGCTATTACTGTATGGACAACCTGCTTATGTCGAAAAATTATGTGACATTTGTTTTATTTCATAATGTCCATAGAAACTACAACTGAATTATCAAATTCCATAAAAAACAAATCACAATCATTCTTTTGTTACATTTTGGCATTTCATGAGACTTTAAATACAATTACGAAAGCAACGAACTACACTTCTACTTTAGTACTAATTTCCCTGGCTTTCCATCAACCAAAATTTCTTGTCCATGTTGTTGATGATAATCCCATTTGATGTATGCAAATAGAACATCAGTAATAAAAAATATCTGGAATGGAAAATCGTCACCATTTTTCTATTTTGGCTAAATGACATAATAAAAATATTAATTTTTACCTGTGCCGTATTGAAAGCTAAGGTTGTTGAAAAGAAAAAGTTGGCATTTGCACTGCCAGCATATATCCACATATAGTACAGGATTGGAGCCATTGCTGAACACACCAGGAAGACACAACTGATGATGAAGCTTTGACGCATGTCTTAGCCGCACGAAACGCAAACAGAATAAGCTGTTAATTTAATATAGCATTACATAGTGCATAATAAAGCTTACATGGATATAAATGAGACCAGAGTGGTATAAGTGCAATGTAGAATGCTGCATCTCCTATGGATGGGTATGATTTAAATGTAGCCATGAGACAGCACAGAGTGAATAGCACCACAATAGGGTCACGCCTGCAAAGGGAATTTGGTTTATTGTCAAGTTGTTTCTGGTGACCGTCTCTTCGACTCACCTGAACTTAATAGTGAGGGGAACAACATAAACAAAGACATTTAACTGGAATGTCCAGATGAAAAATTGACGGAAATGTTCAAACATTTCAGTGAAAAAATACCAAAATAATCCTATGTTAGGTGTGAGATCTTCCACGTTCCAACTGCAAAAAGATACAATACCCAGAAATGTATTTTTCATTATAAGCAGGCTCACATCAATGTTAAAAATTACCTTGTAATGCACTAAATTAAGAAAAAGTAATGCTATGTATATCTTGGATAAAATTCTAACACAAGCCCAAAAACCACACATAAATAGCCTTAAAGAAAAGACTCAATCCCATTAATATGACTAAGAAATTTATATTAATAAATGCTTCTGAAATCTCAAAACAGTACATAATTTAAATCGTATTGGCTGTATAACTTGATGAATGAGAGCTAATTTTACATACACACATAGAAGAGTTCATAGAATAAAAATTGTTAATTTTTTTCGATAAATAGATAGAAATGCATATTTACATGCAGCCATAGACAGATTGAAGAAACTGCCATCCTCCCATTAAATCCGCTGAGGTCTTCAATAGTAGACCCAACACTGCTATAAACGTGACTACCATTACAAGCAAAGTACCATAGTGACATGTTTGTGCTGAACTCCGCTTTGCTTTCTCCTAATTGCATGATACAAGACTATAATCAATACAGGATCCAAAGCTTAACATGTAAAAGTACTATTCAAACAACCTCAGAAATATGAAGAACCGCAGGAATTAAAAGCATCCAAGGATAGAGTGATAGGTAAGTAGTAATCGCAATGAAGACACTTGAAAATATTCTTTTCTCTGTTCACAATAAAAACGTAAATGCGATGCATAGAGTATTATTCTAAATATACAGTAATCGTCATTAATTACCTCTTACTACCGAGAGTAATGACAACGCAAGGAACAAGTTCAAAAACACTGTTGTGGCCATGCTCGAACAAGAAAGAACAGCAAATGGGTTCAGTAAATACCTAATAAAAGTTTCTTTTTCATGCAGAAAAAGTATTTGATTCGATGCATGGCACTGTTCGCACTTACAATGCAGGAACTGACAATAAATTGTGAGATCCATCTTTGATCTGTGGGCGCTTGGGAAAATAAACCAAACAATTAATCGAATAGCTCAAAACAGCAACCTAATATGACAGTTAAATCTATTTAAATTGCTTACCAATTTTAAGTATGTTTCTGCCACTTTAAATAGTGTATATGCAGTGAACAGATCAGAAACCTATATTTCAAAATCACAACATTTCCAACCATCACTGATTCAATGAAGGTATTTTACATCTATAAATTCTGAAATCTATCTCACACAAAAAATATATATTTATTTACCACAAAGAGAAAAGGCAGGAAGGATTTGCAATTGTGCTCAAGATATCCAAATATTGCCAAACTTAAAGGCGTCTGAAAAATAATTACAAATAATTAAATGCCTCAAATTATGAGCTTTTACATAAACAAATTATTTATTAATCCATGTATTCAAACCTCATGCAGCATGTTTCCAGAATATGGGGATACGTTGTTTCTCATAAGATGTATTCCTTCAGCAACTAAAATATGAATGAGTTTTTATAAATGTGCATAATTGTGCGTGTGAGAATTTCATTCAGATTTAATGCATATCGTATCTCGCTCACCTCTCATCCATGAATTTGTAGGATTAGACACCAAACCAGTACCATATTTCTCCAATATTTCTCGTTTTGAAATAAGCCAACATCTTAAAACTCCTCCTACTAAGTAAAGCCAAATACCAGTTCCCATCACAAATAAATGCCAAAACTTTTGAAATTAATATGAGACAAACTGCAAATTAACGAAGAAAAACGCTGCCCAGGAAAATGCGCATTTTGAACGGGGATGATAGGCCTATTCGCCTTTTGGCTGAAGCGCTTTATTCAAATTCTAGTGAAATGAGCGAACCAATCGGAACGAATCTTTCAGAAGCTTCATGTTTCTCATTGGTGTGTTCTCGTGTCGTCATCGGTTGGCCTGTGGTAATAATTGAGGTCATGCCCATGGAACTATTTTTTTTGTCTGCCAATCAGGGACGAACGCACTTCGATGACATCACAATGTTTTGGGTTAGTGACGAACGCACCATGATGACGTCACAATTATATATGGTAGCTGGAATACTCATACGGTGCTGCCTTATTACTTCTATATACCTTGGCAATCATTATTATTAGCTTGTTAGCATGCAAGGCAAGGGTCGGGCTTTGGCAACACGATCAGCCAGCCAATCACGTGCAATTTAGAAAGTTGCAAAATTGCTTGGCGCGCGATATATAAGTTCTTTTTCGGTGCGAATACTACATTAAATCGTTTGGAACGTAAAAGAAAATGTCTCGATTCGGATGTGCGATTTGCTCTGAGGTTTTAGATGAAAATCGCGATATTTCCGCAACGAAATGTGGTCACGTATTCCACGCAATCTGCTTACGGAAATGGTTGTCATCAAATGCAACTTGTCCACATTGCAGAACTACTACACGTCTAGCACGAGATGTTATTGAAAAGATTTTCTTCACAAATCATGATGAGACCATTTGCATGACCCCAGGTGCCAGTTCTGGTTCCAACGACGAATGTCAAAGACTTCGGGTGTGTAATTTGTCTTCGAGTGTTCCACAAATTCTTGTTTATAATTCCACATTGTTATATTTGCAGGAGAAATGCAGGCGCATGAAGTCTGGCAAAGCGGACATGAAGGATCAGATTGAGGCTCTGCAAGCTTTGCGTACTTCTTATGTCGCTGATAATGCTAAACTGGAAGTAGATATTAAAAAACTGAAGACTGACTTGAAATGCCAACTGGCAGAGGTGAAACGCCTGCAAAAAACTGCCAGTACACTTGCTGCGGAAAACACAAAATTGAGGAGTTCGTTAAACGAACTTCAGCAGTAAGTAAAATCTCATTCACTTTTGTCCCCCATATTTGACAACTCTGCTTAATTCTGAATTTATGTTATTGCAGTTTTCGGGTAATTATGACTGGCAAAGAAGAAGAGGTAAAAGCCATTTTGTCATCTTATGGCGCCACTTACAGCACCAACCAACCTGCAGTTGAATTGGCTCAGTTCTGTGCCGAGTTAAAAGGGCAAGATTTTATTTAAAAAAAAA
>WWPM01014468.1:0-15017 GCA_023279145.1 Glomeris maerens | reverse complement strand
GGAATGCCCAGTTGCACCCTGGTACATGCCAGCATCTCTACCTGACATCCATTTAGATCAGTGTGCTGCATTGGTTGGAGGTCAACAGATGAGAGTTGAATTTACCTCTTACCTAATCGGATATAAACTCGAAATAAATCAATAATGAAATTCATTGCAACTGCTTAGCCGACGTGTTTCAACTAACAAACGTGGTCATGTTCATGGCCTTAGTAAACTTGACAGAGAATATCTCCAGAATGACGATTGCTCCCAGGATGCATCAGTATGAAATTGTCATAGAACAATTCCAGTTGATTTCATCGATTCCTCAAACAGCTATCACGAGGCTAGTGATTCAATTGAAGTTTATTATACGACATAAAAATGATATACATAGACTGCACCTGAACAAATGTACATGTGCCCTTTCAGAAGTCAGAACTTGCCAATTAAAATGCCCAAAAGCATTTACCTGCATAAATTGCAAATCTATTTCTTCCTTTCACGGATTTCAATTTTAGTTTTTCATTGAACGATACAACTCATTTGCCCCATTTGAGTTTAATTATGTATACCCATACAGGTTAGTTCACTTTCCCTGCAACATCAGCATTATTTTGATGAAGATGGAAGTAAAACCTATATGCTTAAATTCTGCAGAAAGTAAAAAGATCAAAAACCTTTTGAGGGTGGAAAAATAACTGCACTTCTCGATATATATGCTATGAATTTCCAATAACGAAATCGCAATGCTTTTATACAATTGATTTGGGGATTTCAGTCGGGCAATTTGAGGACATTTTAAAGTTGCATTTCATACACAAAAACGGAAAACCCAATGCAGTGCGGACACAATTCACGCTATAAGATTAGATGAAATTGTTTCCTGGTACTTGCGTTTACCGAGAAGAAAGATCACAAAAGGCGAGCTCATGAATGATGATTTCTTGTTAGCTCCTGAAAGCATTTCATAGGAAAAGTGGATAGCTCTTGGCTATAGGCAATATTTTTTCAAAATTTCTCTGTCGTATCTGAAACTGGGTGACCGTCGGGATTCCCTGGAATATATTTAACTTCCTTTTGTCTTTTTTTTTTGTGTGCCTCCTTACCGGGAACAAACGTCAACAAACCGGACGTTATCGAACCCAATTACCCAGAAAACTAGTGGATAGTTTTTTTTTTCCAAACGAGTTTATTATACAAACTTTCGCAGGTAAGTAAATCTTTTTGACATCAGATTTTTTTTGCTATAGTATAGGAATGAAAAGGATAAACTGACCTTCAACAACCGACAAAACACTCATAAAATATCGGAATTATAATAGTCGTGCATCTAAGTTAGCTGCCAGAGAGATCTGCTTATTAATTTTCAGAGCACAGAGGCAACAAAAAAAAAGTGAGAATTGAAATGAAAAACTTCTAAGTACACACATGAGCATCCGCCTTTCTGGAAAGGGGTAAAAACCGGTTAGAAAATGGAGGTACGGATTTGCGTCAGTCAACCGGGTTGAAATGGTATAAAAGCAGAGTGGACAACGAAACACAAGACATGAATGAGCTAGAGAATGGTGGTGCAAGGTGTGCTGAATGTTTGGGACTATTTGGTGGCTGTGGTCACTTTGGTAGCTTCGCTTGGGATAGGACTTTACCATGCATTCTCAGGAGGACGTCAATCCACAACAAAAGAGTTTCTGCTGGCCGATAGACAATTGGGCATTTTCCCTGTGGCCATGTCAATTATTGCCAGTTACCTGTCTGCAACATCACTACTGGGAGTGCCGACAGAAGTGTACACATTTGGTGCCCGTTTCTTGATCAACGTTCTCAGTTATGCGATCACAGTGCCAGTGACCATCTACTTCTTCTTACCAGTGTTTCGAGATGCAAATGTCACCAGCACATACGAGGTATGACAAACCTAAAGTGAAATTAAATTCTCTATGAAAACCTATTCACAACTATCCCAAGTGGAAATACTAGACATATTTCAATACCTACATACATCATGTTGGGCCATTATAAAACATTTATTTGTAATGGTTTCCGGTGGATTCTAATGAAAATTTCCCATTTGGGAATTGCATAAGGAAACACATTGACTTTAATCTTCATTTAATTCTCTTGAAACTTTATAGGAGAGGATGGAATCGCATTTTGCTTTCTTTGAAATGTTAGAACGGTTTTGATAAAGTTATTGCTTAACTATATAATCAATTGGATATACAAGTCTCTGGGAATTTGCAAATGTTTCACTTTATAATGCAAGTTAATTAAATCAACTTTTACGAATTGCACTGTAAAGAAAGTAGGAATTTGCTATTTTTTTGCCTTAAGTTCATAATACGGGTTCAGCGAATTTAAAAGGCATTTTAAAAACAATTTGGACAAAAAAAAATCACCTGTAGTATGTATAATTATTATGCAGTACATGTAGCAGCGAAATGGCAACAAACAACTACAGTTCACTGCAAGTTATTTAATCTTAACTACTTCTTCCTTACAATTTAATTGACAAGCACTGATAAATTAAGATAAACTATATTACGTATCTCGAAACTACAACTCTGTGCTTATAAATCAGACACCTCGTGAAATAAAATGTATGAATTACATACGTGTTGTTTGTTCTAACAGTATCTAGAGAAGAGGTTTGACGGGACGATTAGGAAAGCAATTTCATTACTGTTCATCGTATTGACGGTATGAAGGATTAATTCCTTACGTTTATACAAATGTATTTTAGCAATAAAATCTTCCAATTTTCCTTTAGACTTTCATTATGGCCATGTGCATTTACGCCCCTGCACTTGCCCTCAATCAAGGTACAATACGACATTCAATAACCTCTCTGTATACTTGACATGAACTACATTTATATATATACATGGCCTACATTATAATAAACATAAATTATACACCGTAAATTTAAAACCCTGTTACTTCGGTTACAATAAGTTGATGCTAATGTTATTTATGTCAACAGTGACTGGCTTGAACATGTGGGGATCAGTGATTGGTCTTTCTATGATATGCATTCTGTATACCACATTTGTAAGTGCTTTGAATATGAACTTTGTGCATAATACGAGTGTATTTGCATAATGTGGATTTTTTTTTATGGCAGGGTGGTATGAAAGCAGTGGTGTACACAGACGTTCTTCAACTGATCGTCATGCTAACTGCAATATTTGCAGTAATCATTAAAGGTTTGCATGATATTGGAGGACTTGAAGCGCTCTTGGAGAAAAATGAAGCAGCTGGAAGGTTGAATTTTGTAGAGTAAGTTCCCCCCCCATTTTAGATTTGTCAAGTCGTTGCTAAATGTGCCATTTCAGAAATTCCACATTCTGGTGTTCCATTTTTAGATTTGATCCCAGCCCCTTTGTAAGACACACATTTTGGTCCTTAAGTATCGGAGCATCATTCACTTGGCTCGTTACTTTCGGGGTTAATCAGTCACTGGTCCAAAGATATCTGTCAACCCCTTCAACGAAACACTCTGAATCGTAAGCTGCACAACTGGATACTTTATACACATGCTATAGTGGTGTAAATATAACGGATATATTTCTTTATGTTGCAGTGCTCTGTGGTGGAGTCTTTTCGGTGTAATGATCATCATCTCATTGTACTGCTTATGTGGCTTAATTATCTTCACAAAATACGCAGACTGTGATCCACTACTCAATGGAGAAATAACATCAAGGGACCAGGTTTGCAACATGAACTATACATATAATCTGCAGCTGGGAAAGTTATAATATATGTAACTATATATTTATTCACTCGATTAGATGGTTCCATATTTCGTCATGGACATTTTCCGAACAACTCCCGGTATTCCTGGTTTATTCGTCGCTGGCATATTCAGTGCGGCATTGAGGTACGTGTTTTTACTGCATTTGTAAAATAGTATCTCTGAGCTAGCAATAATGAAACAAAGTAATTATGGTGGCTTATGTTTTTTTTTTCTAATTGACAGTACAATGTCTTCCGGACTGAATGCATTAGCTGCTGTCACAATTGAAGATTTTGTTTGGCCAAAAAATCCAAGCCTCTCGGACAAACAAGTGACTAAGATCTCAAAACTTGCAGGTACTTTATAAACTTGTAATTGCTGCATAAGTCTACTTTGTACAAACGGTTTGTCATTTTTAACAGCAATCGCATATGGTGTTTTGTCCGTCTTGCTTGTAATAGTGGCTGAGAATTTAGGATCACTGATTCAGGTAGCAAATTAATTTGAAATTCTTTGTATACATTTACTTTTATTTCAAGGCCCATCGTTTACAAACATCTTTTTTTGTAATTTAGATGGCTCTCAGTATCTGGGGAATATTCGGAGGCCCAATACTGGGCGTTTTCATGTTGGGACTGTTTTACCCATGGTCTAACTCAAAGGTAAAATATTTTCTGCATGAATAAAGTGAGACATATAACCATGTATATTTGTTATATTTCAGAGTGCCATTATTGGATTGATCGCTGGGGTTTCTCTGTCTCTGACACTAGCAATTGGCATTCAGATTACTCCACCACACAATCCCAAACTTCCATTCTCCACCTCGGAATGTCCTCTAGATTCCAATCTGACAATGTTGAATTTCACAACATACGAGAATACGACGATTGCCAATTACACCACATATGATAATACGACTGCATTCTTTTCAAATCACACTGAAAATTTGCCACCTGAACCAAGGTATTTACATATAGGTCTAAAAACAAATTCGAAAAAAAATGCAGTGCTATACGATTGCGATATTTAGTTCTCTTCAACTTAGATATTTATTTTCCAAAATGTAACTATAGTATATAATGAATACTTACTTTTTGTATGGCTTAATGGCTTTATTACATGTGTATACTATATTAAATGAAAGCTGCATGTGAAATTTATGTTTCTATCTCTTTCAGTGAACCTTTCCTTCTTTTTCAACTGTCATACATGTGGTTCAGTGCAGTGTCTAGCATCACAGTACTATTGGTAGGAATGCTGTTCAGCATTGTAACAGGTGATAATTTATTCACTTTTTAATTGCCAAGTGTTGTATTATAAACCAGTTTAAAAACAATTATTAACTCTCGCATTATTGATCTCATTATAGGTCAACACAAAACCATCAAAGTTGACCAGACATTAATTTCACCGCCAATGCAGAGATTATACCGACATTTCAATCTCCTTCCTGAAATGGTAGGCATATTTGTTAAATTGTAGATAAGTGTGGAAAATGGTGCAGTCATCATCAACATTGCAATAATAACATTTTCAGGAAGTTGAATTGCACCCGATGGAAAGTGTAAAGTTCTTGGAACAGAGTTCGACAAAAGAGGATAAAAACAGATCAATTGTGAAGATTAAACCTGAACACGTTTAGTTAGTAGGCCTCGTTCGAGGCTGCGAACTGCCGAGCAGTTTCAAAATGAACTTCTCGCGACTATGTAAATAATTTTAACCTCGATCGCTATATACTTGTAGATTTTTGCCCAATAAATCGCGTTTGTAATAAGTGGTTCGTTCAAATTGTAGCCTTCAGTGTATAGAGTTCAATATAATACATTACATCTACACCTCAAAACTATTGAAAGGAACATCTATTGACAGTTGCTGACATGGGGAGGAAGTTAAAGTTTCCGAGAAAGTACACTAACAAGTTATAGCAACAGGAATTGTTGCAAACTGCAATATGGATTTCACGTCATTCGATGAAGAGCAGTTTTGCAACCAAATCGTTGGAGTTATTCATCATGAAATTAAATTTCGTAACTTTGGAAGTTTAACCAAGGTTTTTTTGGTATCCTGTCACTAATATAGTTGGACTTCGCAATATAGACATAATTATAACGGGGCACACTTCCTCATCAGCCTCAAATTTAAGCTAGTGAACTTTTTTCTACACCTAGTTTTATTTTTGTAAAATCAACTGGGTCCATGAAGGCAAACTACGAGTAATTAATTGCAGCAAATTTATAATCGGGGTGCCCTTTCCTTGGTAGGCATTTTATACCTCCTTGAAACAAAGGATCCTGAAACATGAATGTTTCACCGAAATGGTTAATGATAAAAAACATTGGGTTCCAATGCACTAAAGTCTCCATGTAGCAATGCCAGAGGATCACACCACGACATCTCCGGGAAAAAATAGTTTAGCAATAAAGGCGCAGGTTTAATCGAGTGTTTAAAACACGGATTACATAAAAATGCATAATTTAAAGTGAAATCTAGGAAGAACAACTGGAATTAGATTAGAGGTTCTCGAGTATGAAGCACCGCACATGGATCAAACACAGCTTTCTGCAATTCTTCAGCAATCATGAGCCGGATTTCATCGAGGCTTGGCACAGACTTTGGAAGAGGCATTTGGCAAGTTCCATTGGCAGGGCGGACTACGTTATCAATAATCTAAGAATTTGGAAAACGAAATTGTTCATGGCATGCATGAAGTTAAAATACCATAAAATTAAGAAAATACGAACTTCCAGTGGTTGGCAAATTAAACCCTTATCGCATCCAGCACAGAAGTAATCTCCACCGCAAAGATCTCCAATATCATCACCAGGTTCCTTGCAACTTCAGGAAAATACATCGGACAACTATAGTTTAGCTTTTGATATTGGTTCACAAGATTTCAGAATTTTAGAAACCAATTACATTTTTCCACTGCCTTGGAAGTTGAGCACACAACATTCCCCAATTCTGCACAAGCTTTCATCAATGGTACATTCACGTTTACGAGCGCACACCTGAATTTCATATACAGGATGTATACTTATTTTCAATTTTAAAACCTCATTTCGAACGTACAAGAAAAATATCTCACCATTAAGATTCCAAAGAAGAAAACGAGGCCGGCGAATAAACCCTTCATTTCTCTGCAGTCGTTTCAGTTTTCACAATTATACTTGCAAGTACCACGTTGAGTGCTGGATTATGACCGTGAAAACGCAAGACCTTTATTTATATACGGTTAATTGTGGCAGCTCGTCACGTGATTTTGGGTTCGGAGGGGCCCCATATTTAAATATTGTTTGCTTGTTTGGTCAAGGTTCAAGGATTTTATATACACAAATTCCTAGGAATTGATGCAACAGTAATAACAACCCGGCCTTATTACTGGAATTTTCCACTACACATGCAGTTTTTGCTTATATAATTGCACTTGGCTAGAAGTATTAATTCTATGAATAGCTATAGTTCTTGCCTTCAATGATTATAGCAACGATTGCAAAATCGTGGTGTTATGAGCATGACCACAACACCTTGAAATAACACAGTTATTCTTATATTTTTTCTCATCAACGGTTATATTTTGCCTTGGTCTTGAGAGAACCGTTTTTATTTGTATTAGGCCTACCACTTGTAACTACTGTACAAACAATAATGTGAATTTCCTTTATAGATATATTAGTTTATCTTATATAGGATATAATTTCACAGCAACCTGTCAAACAAAACATTTATCGTGTATTTCATAATGATGGCTTATGAAACATACAGTGTACGTGTTACATTTTCCCAATATGTCTACGTGGTATGGATCACACATATCGAAATAGAAATAATGACATGATAAATTATGATGTTCATCATCTCATCCAATACGTCTTTCCAAATTTAGTAGTGTAAAGTACAGGCAAGTATTAATATAGTTGCTGCGAGATCATGGTGAACCTTATCACTGAGGAACCGTGTATACAACATAAAGAACAACTTGCTCATAAATAAGCATACATACTGGGAAATAACTAATGGCGGAATTCGTTATTTGTAACTGCAACAAGTCTTCTTCACAGTATAGACCCTTTTCATTAACTTTCACCGTTTTTAGTTACAAGTCTCTTATCCAACCATGCAAAGTGAACACGCCTTATAATTCAATAAAATCCCACTACATAACTGACCATGGCTGCTAGCTGTTGATAGTTCGTTAAATAGCAGAACAGCTATGAAGAACTGACTGATCAGAACAGATTTTGAATTCTAGATTCTAGAAACTTGTACAAATCAAGTTAAACATCTGGAATCGAAGCGCAAAACTCAGAAGTATATTTTCAGCAATCTTTATTAATTCCAATATAGGAAAAACTGCATAACAAGTACAATGTCAATAACAGGGCAGTAAAATATCTCAAATAAAAATGGGTATATGGTTAGTAACAGCAGATATTTAATATCGATTTTAAGGAGTTCTAGCCGGAGGAACGGGACATGTGCCCACGAGAGCTTTTTGGATCTCCTCAGCAATCATACTCCTGACATCATCAATGGTTGGTACAACTTCTTGAACAGGCAATTGGCAGGTTCCGTTGGCAGGACGAGTAACCAAGTTATCAACCTGTGTATGTGGGGAAAATGTTTAGTTCTGGGCAATTAATTGAAACAGTACATTCGTTATACATACAGGGAATGATGTGCAGGTTAAACCCATATCACATGCTGCGCAGAAGTAGTCACCACCGCAATAATCGCCAATTTCCTGACCAGGTTTCTTGCAGCTATACGAGGAAGATCCGCAATATAGAAAAATCACAAGTTTCCAGTAATTTCGACTTACATTTTTCCAACGCCGTGGAAATTCAGTACACAACATTCTCCAATCCTGCACAAACTCTCATCAACGGTGCAGTCCCGTTTACGAGCCAAAACCTGCATTTCAAAAAAAGCCAGAGCTGGATTTGTAAACTAACAAAACTCACAACAACTTACCATGAAAATTCCAAAGATTCCCAGAAGCGCTGCCACAAAAACCTTCATTTTCCAAAGTTACTGTTCTTTTTCTTCACAAGAAGCGCACTGTATCAAACTGCAGATGTTATAGAAACGAATACGAGAATCCCTGTATTTATATTACTAAGGAGAATCACGTGGTATTGGCATCGGCCCTTAAATTTGAATATTGATTGCCAGACCGACCAAAGTTCAAGGTCTACTATAGTGAAGCCATTTGACGAATTTCCTACAAAATGCAAATCTTGTACTGGCCTTCAATTTTTCCAAGCTATTATCACGTGGTCATATAACAACTTCATTTATATAATTATGTACACTTTACATTTTTATAGGCGAATTAAGTTATGACTTCATTTGGTTGTATTTATAAGATAGTGAATTTTGCAACTACTGTAATAAAACATAATTTATTCTTATTTCTGCATACGGTACATTAAATTGATCTTGGTATGTATTTAATCAAGTTATACAGCAAGCTTATTTGTATTCCCTTCCTGTTTGAATTTGATAATATGTATTTCTAATAAGCTTTCGATTTGAGTTGCAGAAACCAATGTAAAACAGGAAATCTTTGGACTGTAGTTATATAAAATTCCAATGGCGGCTATAATATTTCTTTTACAGCATGGAAAAGTTTTATAAATAAGCATTTTCCATGCAGGTATAAGATGTAATAATTATTTAATATACCCAGGGGGCATCGCGCTTTCTTGAATCATTTTGTATGACCTTCAACTGCGATACAAACTTTCATTATATTTTTTTCCCACCTTACAGTGGAGAAGAGTTGTGCAAACTTGAATATCAATATGATGTGCGTTTTATTATGAAGAGAAATCTCGTCATTGAGCATTGTGTGATCAACAGACCGGCACGGAATGGATAAACATCCCAATATTTTAGAGAAAGTTTCAAAATATGGGAGTCAGACATGCACACACACACTCTCCACTGATAACATAACCAATTCATTCTTTGTTGGGGACATATGTTGTAAAAGAACTTTTGATTTCTTTCTGAGCAGAGGATTTGGAGAGAAGCTGTTAACAATGGAGATGATTCATATATAGCATTTTAAATTTACTATTGTGGCTTACTTGAGCATCGCATCAGAATGTGAATTGCATGCAAAACAGTCGCTTCTTTGCATTGGCTGGCTTATAGCCTTTGTATAGCAGAAGTAAATAATGGTAGTTTTCGCCCTGAGGACATTGGACAATCAAACCAGCGTTGTGTGACAGCTGCAAGATTGCCATGTACACTATACATGTCTTAAATTGCTATATCAAATTATAATTATTTAGCCAAGTTCAGTGTACGACCATCTTGACAAAAACCAAATCCGGCAAAAAAGGAAAGAGCTGTACATAATACATAAAGTGGCCACTACGCAGAGAGCTCATTGATGCTATATATATTATGGAAATTGTATGATATTACATCTGAAATATTAGTTAATTTTGTATAAAATCAATTCTTATACTGAATGGAAACACTAAACTGTAAATTTGCTAACTTGGTGTGCGTGCAACATAAATGTACCTCCTTCGATATACTCATTTCCAAACAGAAAACTTCACAATGATTAGGCCTACTTATTGCGTGAATTATGTATATAATTATATACAGTAAAGCTTCTTATTGAGCCCTGCCTCTAATTGTGCCCTGCACTCCAATACAGCCCGGGTAAAATTATACAAAGTAGTAATAAAGCCCTGCCTCTAATCGTATACACTGCATTCAAATGAATGACTTAGGCTAATTTAACCGATATCGATGCACCGATATATCGATATATCGTCTGCTGGCTTAGACAGCGATAATCTTGCCCTCGTTCCCTAACAGAAATTTTAAAACTGCCGCAGGTCTGCAATGCAGCTGTGAATGTTTCACGGGCAGCTTTATGTATTTCAGAAATACACCTAGTCATAATTAAAGTTGCACTTGTTTCATTCATTTACATTACCGGTATTATTTTTGCTGCGCACAATTGTAAGTTTTCGTTAGAGCCCTGCCTCTATTATTGCCCTCCACTCTAATTAAGCCCGGGTCTCAAGACTGTCTGAACGAATAGAGCCCCAGGGCTCTATTAGAAGTTTCACGGTAGCCATTAATTATTTCTATTATTTGAATGCTTCATGAAGTGTAATTGACCATTTTGGAGCAGTCAGTGATGCTCTTTACTATGCATGGCTCGATCAGAATTTGTTTCGCATGAAAGTAACAAGGTGAATGGATTAATTGCATTGTATAATGTCTTAATTGCATATAATATACTTGCATGCATGCTGCAGGAAACCACGATCTACTGATTTCAAACAAGACGATAATTATGCATTTTAAAGCCCCATCCTCCCCCAGGAACCATGCATTGCAAATTGACAACAAATTGGGAAAATTAGCTGGCACAATCTTTAAACACAACTCTGCAATCTGGGAGGAAAAAAATCTAATATAGATTAGAGCAATACAAAAATTTGAAAAGAGAAATCTACATCACCTTCATTTTGTGTATAAATGGGAATCATTAAATTAGGGGTAACTCTATTGAAATTATCCATTAGAAACAGATTACCATGGGCAAAATCCATCTGAAAATGTAATCTGAGAACCAATGAAACCTCTTACCTTATATACACACAAGCTTTCTTGCAAAGATTGTAATATACAGATCAGATGAGAAGATACTACAGGGTGTCTCACTCGGGGCTGACCCTTTAAAAATACGAATTGCTCTGCAACACGTGCATGTAGCATCATGTACTAGGGCTCAAAAGATTCCTTATGTTTTGGAGAATTGGTTGAGTGTAATAAAGAGGCGCTGGACAATAGAGGGCGCCGGTGTGGCGACCGGGAATCAACATCATGGTGCAGACAACTGTCTAATTCCAAGATTTCATCTCAGCAGAGTGGGGATAGCCGTATACCGTACCACAGAGAGCGTTCATTGTGAAGACCTACTGGATCACAGGGTCAGAACACAGTGTCAGGGAAGGCCATTTCCAACACCTTTTGTAATGTGGACTTAATTGTTTTCCACTAAATAAAGGTGTTTCCGGTTCCTCCACAGAGCTTTTACTTTACACGTTCCCGAGTCAAACGAATATCTAAAGGGTCAGCCCTCTATCGTACACAGCGTTTCTTTATTACACTCAACCAATTCTCCAAAACATAAGGAATCTTTTGAGCCCTAGTACATGATGCTACATGCACGTGTTGCAGAGCAATTCGTATTTGTAAAGGGTCAGCCCCGAGTGAGACACCCTATATAAGCTTCGGCTGTTCGTGAAGTGAGAATAAATGTGAAATGAAGTAAAGACTGACAAACAAATGGAAAAGTGAAGTATATACAGAGAAGTCTTCAACTTGTCGAACATTTTTAATCTCGAGTGAAACCGGTCAGTGACGGTGTGAACGCGAGATTCAATGTCAATGACGTTGGCGCACGAAAAATAAAAACCCATTGCTCTCGTTATAATCTTTGATACATCGTCCATCACACGACGACAAAGCGGAAATAATTTATATACAGATTAAAAAAAGAAAAAAAACAGGTACAATCCACCTGAACACGTCCCGCTTTCGTCATCAATTTGCCACTACTTTTTTTTTCCAAATCCCCAAATTTCCCTCTTTTATACGCACACCACACAAATGTTTTTTATCACCTTTCGGTCACTGCGATGGTATTTGCATAATACATCCTTCAATAACATGTCAGAAATGTTTAGAACTTTGTGTGAAGGGTCCTTGCCATATTTCACACCTTTAACCTACAAACAAATGGCATTTCTCAATTAATTCCAGTATTAAACTTTCAGTGCTATAGTCATTTATTAGGGCCTCCAATAAAAATGCCTTTCAACAAATTCCTTCACTTAATTGGCCAAATTACGCTTACATGCTCGTATACAGGGTGTTTATTAAGCATAGAGCAAAAATTCAAGGGGGGGTTATAATCCCTGGACTATTTTTAAGAATATTTTGAAAACCAGCTTTGTATCCAAAATGCGGCGAGACAATGACAACATTTTATTATACGAAAAAATTACACGTGAAATTCTTATTAATCTATCAAAGCTACATCCGATTTTGTTGGCCATGTAGGTACTATCTTCGAAACAAAGTGGGTTTTCAAAAATCACCAAAGGACAAAATTATTCTTAGAATTAATAACCCTTTGAAATTTTGGCCGTATTTTTAATCAATACCCTGTATAATACACGTACGTATGTCTATTTGGTTTGGCTGATGCACTTTAAAGCTTTATTCACACAATTTCTTCCTACGTTTGGGGGATAACTGGCTAATAACTACTATGTACCTATGTATGCAAACTTTCAAGGGCTAATTTTATATTCAAGTTACTTCATTGTTTCATTTTCCTAAAAAAGGAAAAGTGAATTTTTCCTATTTCTTTAGGCTTAAAACAGCATCTTCTTTGTAAATAACATTCGGTTTGGGCCAGATGCTTGCAAAAAAAAACAAAAAACCAAAAACTTGGAACTTTAATTTTGCTGATAATTTAATTTTGTACAATGTACTATAAGACAATGCCATGCAGCAATGGCCGTAAGGCGGTGTACGAGTCACCAGTGATATTTCCACGCGTTTTTATTTGCAATCCAACATTGCAATTTGAAACGAGAACTTTCCATAATGTTCACCAAAAATGTTCCCAAACACACAGGGCTATACGTCCGTTGCGAAACGTATTTGAACTAAGCAAAAACTGAAAGACGTCACATCCGCGTCCGAACGGTGGAGCGCCGCCACGAAAGGGTTGTTCCAAAAATCAAACTCTGCTCGCCACGCCACGCCACGCTCCGCCCCGCCCTACCCCTTTCCCCAAACCCCGCCCATCCGTCCGTTCGGAATTTTTCAAACTCCGACCGAACACCGTGCACAACACTGAGTATTTCTCCCAAACAACTGTCTCCTTGTTTTGTTTTTTTTTTACAGGGTAGAGCGGCTTTGCCTTTCTTCGCCCCTTTGAGGTTGCTTCTTAATATCACAAAGACGCGTCAAACGGAAAAATGAAACAAGAAATTAACAACGTTATTTTTCTCTGTCGACGAATCCGAACACTCATACAAAAAACACACTCGTCTCATGTACTCAGAAAGAAAAAGAAAAAGAAAAAAAAATATTCTCTCCTCGCCTTGTTTTCCCTCCATTCCTTATTATATATCATGCTGTTTGCTGGAAACAAGGAAAACGTTGTGCAGTTTTTTTTGTTTGTCTGTTATTTTCTAAGGAACACTGAACGCGACGCGGTAACAGTAAAAACAATAGCGAAATAAAAGAGAAAACAAATATATAACGTAAACAAAATATTCACAACAAAATAATAGGCACTGTAAACAAAAAAAATTTGAACGAGGATCAAGAGCGACGTCTATTTTTTTTTTTCATAATTTCCCCTTTGGCGTCTCACTGGACAATTGTGGTTTAAAGGAGCAGAAAAGCGAGAAAAGTACCTGTTATTTGTATTGGTGGGCACACAGCAAATAGTGTTACATCAAGCAATGGTACATGGATACCAATGTTAAAGTCCAGTGCCCCATCCATATACTAGTATGTGTACTGTAAAGTATCAAGGGGAAAATAACTGAAGTGTACAATACCAAACAAAGGCTAGTTCATGCTAAAGTAGTTAGTTAGCTTTAATCTGAAGTAGACCCATAATCGGAAACAACTTAGGTTGGTGTCATTCATTCAATCTTAATTCCAAAGTATGACTTTGGAAATCAACCTATCATTTTTGCCAAAAAAATGGGATTTTGAACACAGTCTTCACCAAGTTCCCAAAACCAGTTGTCAGTAAATTTTGACATCCAATTGGCTCTTACTTTTATGAAATGCGTCTCTTGTATAGTAGCCTATATGTATTTACAAGTTCTCAATTCTGATTAGGTATACAATATGTTAAAGTGATGATGTGACTTGTATATATGCAATGATTTAGTTAAAATTCAATGCGGCCTTTTTGTTTCTCTCTCTCTCTCTATCTCTCTGCACTTCTAGCCTAGCATTTTCAATTCATCATAGGAACATATCGGTAACCCATGAAACTACTTCCATTGAATTCATATATACATATATATATATATATCACAGCCAATACAGAAAAAATTAAGCATTTCGATACACACATGGCAGTACTAAGTCTTACTTTCATTGCAATTAATACACATCACCTTTTTGAGAATTGAAACCTACAATCCTATAAACTAATGCGGTAGCTTGAACTAGCCTTCCTTCGGTGTTATCCTCGATGGTAATATTGCACTGGTAC
>WWPM01014457.1:0-11539 GCA_023279145.1 Glomeris maerens | reverse complement strand
TCGTGCTTCTATTAAAAAGCAGAAGTCTTTGTAGTTTAAAGGATGTCAAGGGCCGGGGTATTTCAGGAATGTGATTATGCAAAAACCTAGTTTGAACGCAATTTTCCTTGACATAATTTCCGAGGTGTTACTTCAATGTTGAACAATTTAGAAGCAAACCTACAAACATTATTAGTGCAACACAGAGAAAACTTCCCATACATTCATATAAATCTAAAAGTTTTCCAAGTTCACCCAAAAGTTTTTTGTACAAAATCTGTATTTGCTCTTGATTTTGCTAGATTAAATTCATTAGTATATTTTTCAACTAGAAAACTACGTAGTTCTCATTTTGGTGTACAAGTTCATTGTCATTCTTATTAGTTTTTAACAAAATTCTAGTCATAAGCTTACAGGACTTTTTTGCAACAAACTTTACCTAATAATGTTATACAACTCCCCAAAATTAAAAATTAACTATAAATGCAAAACAAATTGATAGTAGCATAAATAAGTTATATTTCTATATACAAAAATATAAATTGTCAACGGAAAAGCAATAATAAGGTTGGCGACTGTTTATTGTTTTTAATTGCTGTTAATATTTTATAAACTTGGTCACATTTTAATGTAATTATAGAAAGAAATTGCGTTACATTGAAGATTCACTAAACAAAATGATTTAACAATTTTAAGGGTGTATTAAAATAAGTAACATGTAGATATTCGCAATGAATGCTCATGAAATATATATTTTAGCTATGTTTGGCATGTAAAACATGAAATGATTGCATTTCTTTTAATAGTTAAGACAGTGTTTGTCCTTTGTGTGCATGTGAAATTGACATGTAGCAGCGCGACTTAATTTTGTAATTACCCCTGAACTAACATCCAATATCTTTTACTCATATTACTGGAACCATCTTTGAAATTTATGTTTGTGAGAAAGAATGTAGCTTACCTTCAAACAGAGGCAAATATGATTAATTCGTCAGGTTCTAAACAGTTATCACGTATATAAGCCACCATTCCGGAAACTGATGCCAGTGTGACTAGATGCCTCCTATTCTTACATTACTTCTTAGCATTGGCAACGTTCTTGCACGCAATTTATTATTGCGCAATATTTAAATACTCATTGCGGCTTAATCGTACCAGACATATGATAGGATATTGCGTCGCAATGTTTCTCGTGCAATATACTTGCAAATGCAATAGATTTGTGTTCAAAATCCCCCGTGTTTCATAACATCTGGTGATTGCATTGTTCATCCGAGTTAATATCTGTATTGGATTGCAAAGTTGTGTCATTTTCACAAATCATTTACTGCAGTTAAATCGCAATTAAAATATCGTAAAATGTAGGTACTATTTGTAGTTTTTGTGCGATTGCGGTAGCGGTTGTTAATAAATTGCAGCAGCTGAATAAGTATTTGTTTGCTAAGGTTTTCGTTTTTCCAAGGATGTTCAAACAATAGAAAGAATGACAATAGTCACATGAAAAACAAATCTTTGCAAAATTCACGAAGACACAATACAATTATTGTTGATATTGATTTACCCAAAAGGGTGATTCAAAAACAATGATTGTAATGGCAACAATAATGTTTGTCATCAATTTTATATGAAATCATTTAAAACAGTAAGGTCCTATTTTTTGCTTAAAAATAATTATG
Source organism: Glomeris maerens (assembly GCA_023279145.1). Taxonomy (NCBI): domain Eukaryota; kingdom Metazoa; phylum Arthropoda; class Diplopoda; order Glomerida; family Glomeridae; genus Glomeris; species Glomeris maerens. Next base: position 9,884 of record WWPM01014457.1, on the reverse strand, counting down.
CATCTTTTTATTTTCCCGTTTGTCTGACTGTAATTGTAATTATTGTATTTTAAACTCATTTGTAACAATTGACCCGTGGAAAATAGCAAAATTGTTTTGTCCCATGGCGGCCATTGACGTTACATTTTGTACAAAATGAACGCAGTTCAACCACAACAGGTCACTCAAAACCCTAAATTTTTTCAAGTTACTCCTTCACAGGGAAATTTTTGAAACGTAGCTTACTAGTATATTTATTGCTAAAATCCATATTAAGCTTATTCAATAAATAACATTGTGATAAAGGATTCAATGATCAGTGACATAGGGGAAAAAATAAGGAATTAAACCACCTACATTCTTCAATTAGTTGGGACAATGTCTGCTAGATGATATAAGTGTCACAAGTGGTGTATATGCCTTAATTGATGAAATTATTTCAAATACTAGCACACCTTTGTTAAATTGATACACAACACAAGTAACAGTATAACATAATTTAAAACTATTATTTTGCCTTATTATTACAGTTTTATGTTTGCAATCTTAGCTGTAGTTTTAAATTGTTTTGATTTAACAAAGTTCTGTCAAAATCGTTATTTCTAGCATTGCTGTAAAGGGAAAGTGTAAATAACATGAAAAACTCAGGAAATATATGTGAATCCTGGTAAAAATAAATCAGGGAAAATGTGAAGATTTTGCATAAAATATGCCACCCTATACAACAAATTATGACTATTTTTGCTTTGATTTGCAGATTATTGTGTGATTTTGACTGGCTACAAGACTATTTATTGTCCAATGTCTATTTAAATTTGTTGCAGATATCGCTGTGTTTCTAGCGCAGTCCGCCAGGTGGTCCGCAACTGATTGCCGAAGCGGTAGCGGCTGGGAGAGGTTGCGGCATTAGTAACGGTAGCTGCGATTGCAACACAGATGCGTTCATTTCATTTCGCACATGGTCGCCATTTTCCAGTCGCTGCCTGGCCGAATAGGCGTATCTTTGGCTTATCTGGTAGTGTCTGTCTACCGGGGCAATTTCGTTTATCGGCCAAAGAATTTACCACGTTCACCAGCGATGGATTAAAGGGGATAGTTTGCAAGAAAAGAAACACTTGGGGGTGTTGGATGGACGGAAGAACTAGCGTGTAGTGCATTCATGGCCGACCAACAGCGATTGATGGCCGAGCACGAAGAGCAGCAGCAACAGCAGCAGACGAGTGTGATGAGTGTGAGTACAAATACAAGTTCACACTCGCCTCGACTTGCTGTAGTGATAGCAGGTTGCGATACTGCTGCAGGAGAGATGCAGCAACAGCAGCAGCAAACAGGCATTCAGTCGCCATCTGTCGTTGCGACCAGAGACCATGAGCAGCAAACACGAAAAAAGACCAGTTTTCAGATCACTAGTGTCACTGTTGGATCCAGGGCTAGTAATGATGGTGGCGAAGATAGTGCAGATGACCTCGATGAAAGCCACACTGATGACCCCAGCTCAGAACTTCTGGACGTCTCCAAGAACACTGATGAGGTCTGTGATGTTGACCAATCACCTATAACCCAACCTGAAGGTATGCATCCATTCATTCATTTATATATTTATTTATTTATTCATTCATGCATTTGTTTGTTTGTTTCTCTGCATCGGGAAATGGCAGGAGTTCATTAATAGTTTGTGTTTCAGGGTAACATGGGGTGTACACTTTAATATGCAAGATGATGATGACATTACAGGTGTGTCAATCTGTTAACATGAGGGGAAATATTTAAGTGTCAAATGCTGTTGTGTGTTTGTTTCTGTTGCTTTACATTTGTGTGAAAGAAAGGTGTGGCCAATTATTAAGTTGTCCAATCACTAACATGATTTATTCACTCTATTCGTGAAGGTTTTTATTTTTAGCACAGTCAAGTTTGGTTTTTTTATTGTGGCTGTGTGGAATATATATATATATGGGTTATTATTGGCCATCAAGAAGGCAACATTTGAGATAAACGAAGGCGATATTTGGAGAATAATACTTGAATAATTCGAAGTGTATCAATTCACAGATGTGTAGGAACAAGTCAAGTTTAGCATATTAATGTTTGCTTCCATCAAGTAAGTTTTATTGCACATAATGTAACACAAATGATGTTATTTGTATGATGTTTTGAATTTAATATATAGTGGAAACTGCATTAAGCGTGTTCTTATTCAGTTTTTAGCAATTATATAAGTTCAGAGGGATTGAATTTAAAACTGTTTTAGTTTCTGAACTTTTTTCTCTACAATTTATTTCTGAACACAAAAGTTAGACTGGAGTATGTACTATACTACTGACTATGACTTGTATAGTTAACAGGAATTTCTAAGTGTCACTGTTCACAAACATTTTGCAACACCGAAATAAGTTCGTGACTCAGATGTTTTGATAACATGTTCAGAACTTTGTTTTGTGTGCATGCGAGTGTACTTTTCCAAGTTAAATGAAAGTTCTGGCAATTTTATGAAATATTAAGTCATAAGTCCTTTCCTGGAAATGGGGAAGTTTAATGTAAATAATCTGATATAATTCCAGTGTATCATAAAGTATAGTATAGTTGGCTGGTAAAATAAAGAATAAGTTTGTAAATTTAACGTTTAATTTACTGAATAATATTTTCATGTTAAAAGGGATTTGAAAACAAAATATGTAGAAGTGCGAACTTCGCAAATGTCAACCGAAATATGGTCGTCGATTTTGCTATTTTTATAATGTAATTGTATTTAATTAATAATGTTGCCTAGCATTTGTGGGAATATTAATATTTATATTTTGCCATGTTGGTATCATGAATTAGTTATTTAGGTAGAGCAATTTCCAGTTTTTAGATTTTAAAAGTAAGAGAATTTCATAATTCAACCTTTATTAGAAGCATATATGTTTTTGATTGATTTTAGCGAGATTTTTGTCCAGATTACAGAATACATATATAAGTTAATTTGTTCAATTCCCAATCTTGAAGTGTAATTCAATTATTTTAAATATATGTATATGCATTGATTTGGTTTGAATTTTGACATCAAGGATGAAACTGATCATGGTGCATGCAAATTCCAAGCCAACAAAAACAGCAAAAACACGTGTTGAAAACTAAAAGAAAAGGAAACTCAGGGCTAGAGTAGAATACAAATTACGCAATGCAATGCGCGTAATTTGTTACTATGCATACCTGTGTTACGTAGTAGGCCTAATAACTCGTTTCTTCGTGATAAACCTGGCTCATCTCCTAGTCTTTTGAACTTCTTCGTTAAATTAATGCTCAATTTTGTTTTTAGTTTGAACTGTTTGTTTACAAGTACGGGTAGCCATCTTGGAATTAAGTGCAAAAGTTATTCACCTTGAAACTTTTTCCAAAATAAAATCACAATTGTTCTTAAGTTAATGAATTGACGACATTGCTAATAAAAATGCTATTTAGATTTATATTTCAATTACTAATTTGTAACAATAGTATTGCAAGATAAGCAAAAATTATCAATTTTAATTCAAGCTATTTAACATGCATTAGATTATAAAAATGTAAGTAGATTGTTTCATTATTGCGAGAGTATAAATATATATGCAATTAGCTTTTTAAAACGTGTTTGTAAATGAGAATAAATGATAGTCAATATTGAAAATTAATGATCATGAGAATATGTTCATTTTGATAGACGAGTTTCTTAATTAACGCTATTAAAGTTGATATATCGGTGTAATTCCATGTGAATACATGAAATTAACATACCATATGTTTTTATGAATTTGAAATTAATTAAAATTGTGCAAAAATAGTGTACTTATTGTAACAATTGAGTAATTTTCTTCAGTTATCTCCGAGTTTAAAGGGGTAATAGTTATTTTTGCGAGCACAAATAAATATCTTCTTGTGCTCAGAAAGATTAGGTGTATTCTGTTATCTTGTAGGCATCAAGAAAATCCCAAGAATACCCAGGTATTTCAGATATGTAAGGCGGCCCGGAAAAATGTGGGAAGAGCCGAGTAACCTCCCTCCTTTGTTGGTTAATATATTTAGAATGGTTTTTGTGAAGAAAACAAAGTTTACCTTTGGGCTCAGTGGCTTTTATTCCACTTCAGGGGTGGACAAGTTGCTGGTTGCCAATGTATGTGTTTTTGCCATGGGGCCTTGTGGTGTGTAAAATGGTGAAGAAGGGAATTCATTTTGAAGACAACCTGCAATTACTGTCACAATTTGCTGCAGTATTTTGCATGCCATTGATATTGATAGAACCACTTAGATGCATGAAAGATGGCAAACTGGTTAGTTATACTTGCATGCATCGAGTTCAGATTGGCAACAAATTTCACTTCCCGTATAGTTCATGTTCACAATTGCGCCGAAATCCATTATTTATGAAGTAGTGCTATAAAATGCATGGCTATGCCGCGAAAGAATAATGACATCTTCATGGTTTCTTGGCTTTTGATTAAGCTTTCTTCCATTAGAAATGAGGCTGGAATAAAACATCTGCAACAATATAAGCTCTAGTTTACAATAGTAATGATTCAAATGCGAATTTCTTAAGAAAGAAAGTTGAAAGACCGAACATTTTTGTGAAGAAATTTGCAGAACTGTGAATCAGTTAATCCGTTATTGGGAATATTACAAAATTAATATAGATGTGTAAGACAATTTACATGTACTGTATATAAAATTTTAAGGAAATTTCTGTTTATTAATTACACATGTGCAAAGTGTCATAGGAACTAAAAATGTTTCAATTCAGGTCGTAGTTGAAATCAGTTTGCTAACTTTATAACTTATTTTTGATCAATCGTAATGCAATTATTCATCACTTTTCGGGATATTGCACTTAACTTGGAATTGGGGGGAAACGTAATTTACAAATACTGTCTGTATGTATGTTTTCAAATAATGTTTTCCTCAGCAACAAGTTTGTTGTTTCTCGTGATTATTTCTTTTATCAGTGAACGTGCTTACAATTCTGAGCTGCACATGCAACTTCAATTTGAATTTCATAATGTTTATAATACCTATAACTCTTATCATATGAGGAAATATGATATCATATATCCTGAGCTAAATGTAACCATGCAGGTGGACTATTGGTTGTTATGTATACAATATACATAGGTAGGTGTTCATATATATAAATATATATAGTGGAACCTCAGTTTGCAAACGTATGCAAATAATGCACAAGAGTTTGAAGTGGATTGTTTGTGTGTAGTTTTGTCTGGATGTGTGGATTTTTCAAAAGGAAGACGTGTCTGAATATAGTGCGATGAACTTTATTGGCCAGACGGGTTTTATTGAAAGGGGTTTTTCCAGTGTACAGTATATAATAATACCCTAATGTATGCCACAATACTCAACGTCACCATGATTTGACTTCTTTTTATTCGGATTACTGATTTTTTTTGTTGTTGGTTTGTTTGTTTTTATTGCTTTGATCTTGCAGTTGAGAGCCGTGGTTCAGAGCTCTGAGTAATTCTCTGAGGGCAACATTTTGTAGTGTCTGTGTGACTAAAAATAAGCTGGGTGCGTTGAAAGGGAAGGAGCAATAACTTTGGCCCCTGTTCTTCAAGTTTATTATTGTCACAAGTAACTAAAAACTCAACTTTGATGACCAGTTTCTTCTTTCGTGGGTATTGTAGCGATTGCTCTTATACACAATTACCTATATGTTGTATAACTTTGGAAGTTTGAAAATAAGGCAACAATTTCCCTGCCCTGTTGTCGTCTTTCATGAGAACTCCTGACCGTTCACACATTTTCTAAAAATAGGATGACAAAAAGAGGAGAAGGGCCTTTGCAAGCTCGACTGTATATACAAGGGAAAAATAAGAGGTTAGGTTTTAAAGAGGTCATATTGGTTCCAGCTTAAGATTTAAGATAACAGTAGGCTATAGGATAAGAAGTGACACACGAGATGCATAAACAGGAGGTTATCAAAAGTGTGTGTCTGTTTGGCCATCATTTGATATGTTTATTTTAATGATGCAATGTTTGTATCAGATTTACTGACCTGTTTTATACAGTTGTGCATGATGACAAAATTGTGTGGTAGACATTATGCAATGTTTGTGTATTATTTATTGGCGTTTCATTATATTTTCCATCATATTAAAATGCAAAATTGCAAAAGTAATTGCATGTTCAATAATGATGGAAATTTACTGCAACTTTACACTAAATAATATTTCATATGTGGTTGACCGAATTAATTACATTAGACACTTTGTGGTAGTTTTCTTGTACATTTCTATTGATAAATGCAATTTCTGGTGAATCTTCGCGTATTCGTGCTTATTTAAATTCATTCAATGTTGAATTTTGCATCGAATTTGCCTTTGTGGAAACAGGCTTTTTAAATTGCTTATCATATTCCATTGTGGCTTTAATCGATTAATGTACTTCCACTTTGAGACAATAGCTAAATTGGCACCATCTGAAAGTGATGCGTATTTGCAAGTCTCTAACACTACTTATGACCTCAAGACTTTATTGTAGTAAATATAGCTCTGTTATTATTCAGTAGGATGTGAACAATTTTCTCCAACTTTACCCACTAAAGGCTGTAAAATAAATTACTAATAAATGCCCCACTTGTTTGTTTGGAATTAGTAGTAGACATACCATGTGATTAATTTCCTTAGGGGATTAATTATATGGTTATAACTTAATTAGTTGCAGTAGATCGAGCGTAATGAAGGTTTTTGTTTTTTTCTTGTAATCGATAATTTTCAAATGCAATTTATACGTAAAATGCTGTAGAAATTAATTTTGTGGTTTTTATTGGTGATGATTAATCTCAATTCTTATAATTGATAAGGTACACTTGAAGGACAGTGATTTGCATTTTTTTGCATACCAGTAAGCCAAATATGAATATTTTATATGAACACTTCTTTGTAATGGTGTTTACTATGCAAACCCTTATAGAAATACACTTTTGGAAAGGAATTTTCTAGTTATTTTGTATTTATTACCTTCTACAAAATGTAATTAATTTAGATTTACACGTGTTTTGGAAAGTAACGAAATTTATTCTAATTAGAAATTACTAGATTATCTAGGAAAACCAACAACACTGATTCATTTGCTTTATTTAAAAGCACTTGTCAAATGTGGACCGGTTGACACAAAATGAAAACCTTGCACTGCGCCTGATTTTATTGGAACATGTACAAGTACGTGCTATAGATTTAATATAAGATGGTGTAGTTTCTTTATTTCTGATGCCAGTACATAATATATAATTGAAATGTGATACATTATTTGCCAGTGTTGCCTAAACCCGCCATGCAATTCGCTGCGCGTAATTGTATACAAGACAGCTAAATTTGGTTATGTAGCGTCACAATCGATCGGTTTGGTGGATTCAATGTATACCTACCCACCTACCTACCTACAAGTGAAATGCTGATAGTATTAATGTCAAAGGGTACAAGACTATAAAGAAGAGTGCTGCCAAAAGACTATTCCCACAACTCAGATCTGGCCCATTGTCAGTTGGCATTGTTAAACAGTCATTTATTACATGCAGAAGTTCTGTTCTATGTTATACTTTTTTCCTTTCTTTATTTAATCATTTAGTCTATGACGACATTTCTACTAAAATGTACAGCAAAGGTCAAATGGTCCTCGGGTGAACTGAAACATCAATTGTGCACGTTTTCAAATTGCGTTTTGTGAGTTATTAGTAGATATATTGGCATGTAGGTTGACCTCCTAACTGAATTATCCCAGTGCGCTAATAATGTGCGGAATAATTCAGTGAATAGGTAAAAAAATACACCTGACTCTAACCATAATAAAACACTACTGATAATTTTGTTTTTTTTTTAAACATCTGGTCAAAGTTGGCCTTTAATTTAATGTAGTGAATGTTCTGCTTTGTTATTTCCAGTTACTGCTGCTGCACCTAGTACTGTGTGTGTTGCATCGACCGTCGCAGGAGGTGGAGGTGGAGGAGGATTAGGAGGTGGACACACCAATGTCAGTGTGACCGTTGTGGAAGCCCACAATGTGCCGATGGCCGTTGCCCAGCATCCGGACATCCAGTGGCAGAACCGTTTCAAGGTGGTGAAGATAGAAACTGGTGAACCTTTCCGAAGAGGTCGCTGGTTATGCATGAACTTCCACGATCCTCCTGCCAGTCAAGGTGAGGTGGCCGAGAAAGATGGCACTACGGGATCTGGGTCCGGCAACTCGTCGACAGCTTCATCTTCTCACCACGGTGAGTTGGCCAGCGGTTGCGAGTCCACCCAGATCACTGGTGGCTTCGGTGTGATTTCAGCCGCAGCAGCCGGACCAGGCGGCATGCTTAGTGGATCTGAAAGTGGGTTTTATAGTGGAGAAGCACCGATCTATCCAGTGTCCATCATCCTGCAGACCCAGCAGCAAGGTGGCAATTTGGACTTCACAAACACTGTGGTACACATGCAAGGTAAAACCCCGGATTACATGGGTGCAACCACTGGCCAACAGTTGCCTCTGGATTACCTTCATCATCACCACCATCACCAGCAGCAGCAGCAGCAAACTCTAGGACATCACGTCATACCTCCTCACACTGTGATCAACCCTGCCTCGGACTTCTTGCAACACCAGCAGGGGGCGTCCGTGTCCCTCGGTTCTAATGTTGATTATGCTTTTCCTCAAGCTCCTCCTGATCCATCATCTCCTCCTCCTCCTCTTCCTCATCCTCAGACACTCGCCACCACCGGTTCAATTGCTCCTGCTGTCAATTGCCAACCGGATTACTCCACGGCCACCACTTCAACGCAGCCTCCGTCCGCGGCTCCGCTCACCACTCACATGAACGTCAACCCGCCACCGTCTCAAAACGAATACTCTCAAGTCACTTCCGGTGCTGGTACAGGTGCTGTTTCCGGTCCATCAATAACGATGCCAAACACGAGTGCCGCGGCGGCTCCTCCGCCAGTGTCGGTACCGGTGCCGGTACCGGCCGCGGCAAGCGGCGGACAGCCGGTATGCGCGGCGGCGGCTCCGGGACAGCCACCGGCCACAGTGGTACCAGTTCCTCAGGCTCAGCTTGCTCAGCAGCAGCAGCCAATAGATGGAGGAGGAAGCATGGCAACAGTTGTGAGACCGGCAAACATAGCGCTGACGGTGAGCGCGATGACGGCCGAGAGCCTCGTCGAAGCCAGCGTAGGTGTCCTAATGTCCCCGCAGCCTATCAAGGAACAGACTGGTGAAGGAGAGGATTCTGAAAGGTAAACAATGCCATTCATTATTACAGATATCGTTTAGATTCAAATTAAATGTCCCACAATGTTGTTGCGCTTCTGGGGTTATTTGCTGCCGAGCAAGAACAGTCATGTCAGCAAATCTGAGCTATTACAGTGGTAAATTAAGGTCCGTTACATTCAGAATGAGATTTAAGTCGATTTGATTTGAATGGGAGCTAGTAGAAATGCGCATTATTGATTTGCTTTATATGTGCCTACATTTACACAGTGGGAAGTTTGTTTGCCAAGAACTAATTGGTGCATATAAGTTCAAAGTATATGGTTTCACTATCATTTTTACATTAAACACATTTCATTTAATAAGTTCATTTAACAATTTCAATGGTCACTTTGTGTATAGTGTACAAACTTTTAAATCTTTTTTAATTCCAACACAATTACAAAGACTTAATGAGTATCTTTTTGACATTATTTTATGTTTATAGCTGCTTCGAGTCATATGCCTGTTTACATACAGTCTTTTGCAGTTTTTAAAAGATTTTACTTCCAAATTTGAGTTTGTTTAGAAGTATTCTTTGACCAGTTGCATGTTATAAAAGAGATTATCTTAATAAATGAGGTTGTTTTCTGAGTTTATGCTATAAAAACGAGAAGAATATTTCTCTGTAAAGCAACATCATGGCGATTAAGATTCCTATTGTC
>WWPM01014452.1:0-18802 GCA_023279145.1 Glomeris maerens | reverse complement strand
GGTATGTTGTGAATGAGAGACCGATTGTATGTATAGCCGATTTGAGCAGAAATCGATTGGTAATCTTATTAGAATACAACTAAGGATGGGGGTGATGCGCATTTTTAGTAATGGCCAGTGCATGGTCACGCGTTCAGTAATGATGTGGAGCCATCCGTTGCTGCCATTCCCCTGGAATGACGAATGTACTAAATAAATGCCCCATTCCTAATTATATATGATTGAATTTTAGATACGTACATGCATATACGTGCATGCAATCCATTTAAAACCCGCGGCGTCTATTTGAGGTTTTCAGTGTTATTTTGAAATACTAAGTTACATTAGTCATGCACCGGTGATTATTTTGATGTCGTGTGCATGAAGTATGTATTTCTATGATTTTTTATGCGAAGGAGGAAGAGCTGTAAGGTGAGTGATATTTTTTGTTGCGTATAAAAAATAAAGTCCTATTATTAGAGGTGCGCAAAGTGGGCGGATCACTGGGCGGAACCGCCAAACACCGACTTCCGGTGGCAGTTTTGGTGCCGCTGTATAGATGTCGGTGTCGGTGCACATCTCTCTCATTATGTGGGCGCAGTTTTATTAGGCGGGCGTGCATTTTCCTTCCTTCCTTCCTCCCTTCTTTCTTCCCTTTTCCCAATTTAGGCCTATATTGGACACGCGCTTAGGCCTAAGCCTAAAAACCGCCATTATGGCGACTGCGCAGTTGGCGCTTCGACGACGGACATTCTCCTCCAAACTAAACATCTATACACATCCACGTCCATAAGCTGTCAAGCAGGTCGACTTTTAGTGTTTTTAAGGGATCTTAGGGCGAACTCCCACTGTTTTCACCCTCCAGCCCTAAATCAGAAATAGGCCTATGACAGGCTAAGTTACAGTTTCGCTGCTCTCATTACGCACAATCAGCTTTAATACATCACTTTGTCTTGTATATGTCATATAAGAGCAACTTGTTTTCGATAACTTCATGTGCACTACTGAATTATAGTGCAAAATAGTAATGTCAATGCATTGGTATTACATGTCTACACAGGGTGTCTCTAAAGTCATGGTCAATAGGGGCATGGGGTATCTTCCCTGCATGAAAACAAATAAGACATAAAGTCCCTATAAACCTATGTCCCCAAACGCTATAGGTTTTTGAATATAGGACCTATAACTTACATGAAATGTTACATCCAGAATTCATGCTCCCCACATCTTTCCATTTATCATTCATTACGTGTTCCTAATAAAGATGTGGGGAGTATGAATTATGGATGTCACATTTTATGTGGGTCCTACTTAAATACCTGTTTGGGGAGGTTTGGGGAGTATTCAACTGGCATGAATTTAGAGACACCCTGTATATAGATGCCTATATAGATATAGGCCTATAGTCACGTAATTTTAATGTTTTCTTATTGCTATAGGCCTATCTATGTGCGACATCATTTATGTATGCTCCCTTAGCAGATGATGCTATATATTATAGAGCTTTGATAGGCTGCATGAAAATACGATTCATTTATATATAATAGATATTTTTGCCAGTATAGGCCTTATTATCACTATTGTCAATCTGCATTAGAGGCCTTATGCAATTTGCGTATGTAATATAACAAAATTGTATAGTAAAGTCGATCGTATAAGGACCATTTCCCAGCATTCATTTCGCACGTCACTTTGACGTCATCTATATATACACCTGTCAATGAGAATCTTCATCACACAACATGTGCCACATCCTCAAAGAACCATTTTGGGGTTTGCAATTTTGAAAAAGTTCATGTCATTTCCGTATATATATAATATACATACCCAATTGTTTCGAAGATTAAACAAATTGAACACAAAATGGTTGATTTTCACGGCGTAATCTGTACATAATCTGGGTAATGCGTACAATATGCGGATCCAGCAATCCGATTAACGTTTGATCAATGATATGCATAATATGTATATTGACAGGGGAAGGGGGGCAAGGAAGGGAAGTGTGTCGTTCGTCTCGTTTAATATTCACCCTTGTTGAATTCCAGCTTGTCGGCCATTTTGGCGTGATAAATGGCGCGATCAATATGGACAACGATCACGTGTCACGTGCCCATATATATATATATATATATAATCAATTAAGGCATGCGTGTAATCGCTCCCCAAACGCCACTTTCTCACTCGTAAATCGTGCCACGAAAAGGTAAATAAATAGCACCCAGTCATGGCCGCCATTAAAAGGCACGCGTTTTGCGGTTTATGCGCACAACTCTAATTGTCACACACTTCATATTCGGCATCAAAAGCCTAGCTCACTTGTTTAGAAAACTTCACTGTATTCAATAATTTATTTCATGCTTTTATGCTCGTGGATAAGTGTGTCGAGTATTGACGGCCATAAGCCCAATTGTGCGGTTAAATGTCATTTGCATAGGACCCCAGTCACATGACTTTCATTCTATATTTTACAATCCAGAAAAATGATCGCAGCATTATTAGAATAAAAGCTGCGCATGAGGTTCGTGATGATTTATGAATAGTCACACAAAAATATTCAACTTTAGCAAGTTCGAACAAAGACAGAAGCATTTTATTGATTTCGCCCAATTTTACAATACAAATAATATTCACGAAACAATTGCATAGCTGTAAAACATTTAAAATCTTCCACCACAAATAATTTTTTTCTCCAGTAATCCGCAACAAATGGGAGCAGGAAAACAAAGAAGACATGTTTCACATCTTTTTGGAGGGGGGGATGGAGAAATAGATAAAACCGACAATAAAAATGAATACGTAAAAATTTGATTTTTCGTTTTCAGCAGTCTGCATCAGATGTCACTTGCGAAATCCAATGGATGAATGCTGTAAGACGAGAGTAGACACCGTAAGAATTTGGTCTGGCACATCCCTCTCCCCAGGAAACCACGCCCACTTGCATCCATACTCCGTTTCGCTTCCAAACCAAAGGGCCCCCGGAATCCCCCTGAAAATACAAGGAAAAGATCATTGCCAGCAAAGTAGCGCCACCTTGCGTTCAAACCTGGCACGAGTCTTGCCCGCCATTTAAAAGCCCTGCACACATCATGGACGGCGAAAGAGTTATGAAAGCATAACTGGACAATGCTCTGTAACATTCGCTGTAGTCCACAATCGGAAGCGTGACTTTTTGCAAAGTTTCTGCAGTTTCTCCACCTGAAAACATTAAGGAAAGTTACGTAATTAATGTGCAGCATCGACAATAGAGGACGCCACAAGGTTTAAAAAGTCTTCGGTGACGCCAGCAACGTCACCGAGTACTTTCCTTACTGTATTGCATGAAGTTACAATATACGCAATACCCTTGACGCAATACGTAGTGCAATACGCCGTAGTAAAGACAAGGATGGACGAGCAACATATTGAGCAGGAGTATTGCGTACGCGCAATAAAAACGCGGGAAAATATAAATGCTTACTTTCGGAAACTGCTCCCCATCCAATGACCGTAACATTTTCCCCGGCTGATAAATTGACATCAGGACATGGTAAACAAATGGGTTGAAGTTGAGCAGAGAAAGGAACTTTCTTGTTTAGTTTTAAAAGCGCCATGTCGTTTTCCGACGTGTACACATTGTATGCTGGGTGCAGATGAACCGATCTTGTTCGCCGGTAGATGGCGCTGCTCATCTCGCGCTTATCGAACAATTTCACGTAAACGCGCAACTTTCGACGTTTCTTTCCAGTTAAACTAAAATGAAAACGGACAAATTAAGAAAGAAAAAGGAGAAATGAACGCAGGTAACGTTTACCTGACGACGCAGTGAGCTGCAGTAAGTACATAACGGTCGTTTATGACGCTTCCACCGCAAATCACGACATCTTCGTACACCAATGCTGCCTATTTAAATGGTAACAAATTAAAAAAAAAATTACCTATGGCCTAAAACAATTCACGATTACCATCCATGGGAACTCATTGTTCATTGCACTTCTACCACCGACGATTTTATTCCGATTTACCAATCCACATCTTTCTGATTTGCAGAAAAAAAATCATTCAATGAAATGTCCCAATTATTAAACTCTTATATTTACTTTACCACAGCTGACATCGCTGATATTTTCCCAGCAGACTTCATTTTTGACTTCTAAGAATGTCAAATTTGAAGATGAATAACAAGTATTTTTGACTATATCGACATATCCAACACTTACCATTTGTTTTAATCATTATTTCCACTGGCGATCCTGATCTTTGGAGAACAATGGCGGTAGACAATGGATTTTGGAAAATCTAAGTTTTGCAATTCTTAATAATATACTAATGCCTAATGCTTATTTTAGGCAAAGTTCAGCGAAAATTCGACTTACATTTGCAATAAACGGAAGTAAAAACAGATGAATAAAGAAACACGATGCCATGTCCAAAAGTGAAGATCTTACTCGTTTAAATAATAGTGGGAAATTGACGGAAATTTCTTTCTTGGCTCGAATTTATTGGGAAAATCCGGAGCTCTAATTATTTATGTAAAAAAAAACTTCTAAACCGGTTCTTTCTAAAGGTTAAGCATTGCGAAATTTGATGTTGTAGCTAAATGCTAGCCTGGATGTGTTTATCACCAAAGATTAAAAGTTACAACAATGGTAAATATAAATCCATATATTCACACACTTTTGATATAAATAATTCTGGTTTAATTTTTAAAATAATGACTTGATTGTTCTTGAAAACAAAGAATTATTTCCTAATCGACCTTATGACCTCCAGCCAATTTTTCATGGTTTTCGAAAAAATTAAATCTGAAACCGTTAATGTTATCCTTTTTTCACATGAATTAAAAAAGTTCTAAAATACAATCCAAGACGTAACGTTGACTTGGACGCCTTTTTCGTTCATTTTAATGAAAAATCTGTGCCATTTTCCATTTAAAATTGGCGGCATCCACGTGTCGAGTTCATTTAGATTTCTGAAAGGAGTGAACTCTGTAAGCTGAAGCGCCGTTTGAAATGTTGCGTTCCAGATTGGTGTTCCACAATCCACACTATAGGTTTACAGGAGATGGCGGTCTCGTTTTGGAAGTGCGTTTTCGGTCCGAAACTCTACAGTTTTAATCGCCATTTGAATTCAGAGGTTAGTTCGGAAATTTGAAATGCCATTTCTTTGTGCGCAATTTATAAATCCCATCTAATTTCCAATCGCATATTATCTAAAAGCCATTTCATAATTTCCTTAACATTTATATAATATACAGATATACAGTCTTAAACGATAATTTTCTGAACTTTTTAGCGCCAGTTCTACGTCCCAAATGCTGCTGAACGTTACTGCAATAATATTTTGCGATCCGTACGTATCTATTGCAAAGTGTAATTTTTTCCCATTTTGTTGTGCACTAATATTTGCAATTAATTATTATGTACAGCTGTCGATTGCAAGCTATTTATCCATTTTTACTTCACCTTTAACCATACCTATGCTCTATAGGAGAGGTAAGTTTTTTAAATTAAATATGCAATTTAATAAAACTATTGCAAGTTATTTTTGCAGAGTATTTCGAGAGAAGCCGGTACATGGGCCTTGTTAAATTCTTTATGTGTTTTGGATTCACGTTGTTTGGCATTTTTTGCATCAGAGGTAGACGGACCTATGCTGCAGTATTTGAAAACCCGAAATGCAGTTAAATTTCTGGATTTCATTATACAGGTTTCAGCAGAATGCTGAACACAGACTACACTACGTTTCTGATCGCGCTGCAAGCGGCTCGCGTCAATATGTCAAAGGATGTGAAAGTGAGGAAAATGTGTTTTGTATTTACCAGCCTTGTTAATTACAAGGCTTTTATGTGTGTGTCTTATAGCCGCATTTAGACTTTTAGTGTTTTTTTATCATCAGTGCAGCAATTCTTGGATAACTTCAATGTTTTATAGTGTTTTAAGAAAATAAAAAGCAACTTATGCAGCATTACTTGGCTTTAGGCCAGTTTAATATCATTGCAAGAGTTGAAATCTGACAGAGCGTGACGGGCTTTGTTCGTTTCTTGGACGTACTGTTTGCCAATAGTTGAATGTCTGCTTAATTGCATGAAACTAACAATTCTGGAAACATAAATGCGAATTTATGAATTTCAAAAGAAAACATCTTTGTGACTATTCACAGACTCGCTTTGTAAATGATGCTGTCACTAAATGATAAAAGTTATTTTGCACACCTTTTGATACATGAAAGCAATTTTCCAGTATTTGCTGTTTGCACGATCAAAACTGTATTTTATCATGATATCCTCTTTTTTTAAAAAAAATAAAAACTAGATTACAAATGTTCATAGCTAGTTTAGCTGAACCGAAGGCTTGGCTAATTGTCGATGTATTAAGTTTGATTTACTCGTTCATTTATTGCATTATTTGGTTTGGAAACCGTAGCGGACACTGTCGCAGTACGATTTCTGTTTCTCTGCGTGGCCAATTGAGTTCCGCTGGAGCGATGTCTCGGGGTAAATCGATACGATGCGGTTGTATTGTTGCAGTTTGTCATTTTCATATTATTGTCTGGCAGGGATCCTTCAAAACCCGTGACGATCGCGTCAAGAAGCAGTAGCAGGAGGACTACTAATTTCGAAGCAATCCGTACGCTACCGTGCCAAACGATAAGGTTACACGAGAGAAACTTTCGCAATTTGGCTATTTTATTATTAAAACTAAATTTTCAATCTTATTTTGCAGTTATATTTTAGCGCATTCTGTCGGCCGTTGGTTGCTTTATCCCGGTTCGGTAAAGTTGCTTCAGTCCATGATGGGTACAAGTCAATATCTCATTCTTTATGATTTTGGGCAAATGGAAAGTAGGCAAACGATTCTCTTTATCGCAGATCCAATGTTACTGCAAGGTAGAGGCAGACTTGTAGACGAGGTAAAAAAAGTTTTTCCTTCCACGTTCTTTATTGGTTGATCAACATGTTTGCGGTTCGTTTAATTGTTAGTATTGCGGAGAAAGGTACAAGTTGGAGGCGCAAGATCGCAACGAGATAGACGTGATGTTCGTCGATCGGCGCGGAAAAGAAGATTTTCCAAACGGACATACACTAGTAAATTGTTAATGCCTTTTTTTGTCAAATGTAAATTCGCAGTTAGCTTGGAACCAGGTGCGCTAATTACGGAATCCGGTTCCAGGTCGTCTGCTGCGAAGGTAACGCGGGCTTCTACGAAGTCGGCATCGTGGACACGCCGTTAAACGCCAAGTATTCGGTGCTCGGCTGGAACCATCCGGGTTTTGGTGGAAGCACGGTCGGTAATTTAGTGTTTGCGCTTGCTAATTTAAGCAACTTTTGGGTTGTTTTTTGTGAGAACAGGGGGTGCCGTTTCCCAGCCAAGAAGTGAGTGCCATCGACGTAGTCATGCAGTTTGCGATACATCGACTCGGGTTCAAGATCGAGGACGTAGTGGTGTACGCGTGGTCCATCGGCGGCTTCACGGGCACGTGGGCTGCCATGAATTACCCCAACATTAAGGGATTGGTAATGTATTTATTACCTTAAAAGTTATATTACAAGGGAATCGTAAAATATTGGATGTTTTATTTTGTAAATTGTATTGTGTGAATTATTTCTGCTAATTGCAAATTCGTCCGTGAAAAATCAAGTATTACAGCGGTTGATTTCCTTTCTGCAGTTTCTTCTTCTCACCTGGTTTTGGTTCCAAAATCTCATTTTAAAAACTAAATTACCGTATTTGCAGGTATTGGATGCGACTTTTGACGATCTCGTACCGATGGCCGTTTCCCGGATGCCTCGTAGTTGTAGTAAGCAACATTTAAGAAAAAAAAGCGAAACAAACGTTTTAAATATTTGCGTTTCGCCAAATTAAAACGGCAACTTTCGGTGTATATTTATTTCAGAGTCGATCGTCATAAACACGGTTCGAAACCATTTAAATTTAGACATCGCCGAGCAGTTGATTAGGTATGCTTTTGCCCGCGGTCGTGTTTCCAACACGTGTACTGTATCAGTTTCAATTGTAGGTATCACGGACCGGTTCTCATCGTCAGGAGAACCAGAGATGAAATTATCACTACCGAGTAAGAAGCATTTTCGATTTAAGTATTGCGTATCGGAGTTAGTAACGGGTCTACTTTACAATATAGGGAAGTAGAAGGGGTTGCCGGCAACAGGGGAAACATTTTACTCCAGAGATTCCTTCAAGCGAGGTTTGATTTTCATATCGTGCACCGTATATTGCGTGACAATTTCTGTTTAAACGACTTGTAATTAGGTATCCTAAACTGGATGTTGGCAACAGCGCGGCTTTCCGAGAATGGCTTTCCGTTGCTGACAGGAGAGAACAAGGTATATGTGTTTGGGAATTGTAATAATTCACGTAATTAATGTTGGTGCTGTCTAATTTCAGCTGCCATGAAAATCAAGTACGACGTTGACGAGCAATTCTGCAAAACTGTTATACGCAGCTCGAATTTGGCTGAAGGAACACATTTCCCATCCGCGTTAGGTATATAGGGAATTGTCGTTCTTCACCATGTTGTTTCAAATTCAATTTGCGATCGTAATCTTAGTTATTGGAAGTTTTGGCTTCATAGCGAGGTTTGATTTGTAATAGGTGAGAACATGGCGAAGGAAGAAAAATCGCAGTTGATTATTTTCTTGGTAAGACACAGTAGTTGATGCCTATAATTTTAAAATGATACAATGCAATTCCGTGTCGGCGTAATTTGTACGTCGATTAAACAGGCTTCGAAATACATGGTCGATTTCGACGCGTCGCACTGCATCCCGTTGCCCGTGCCCAAATTCGTGGTGCCCACGCACATCTGCGATACCTTGGAAGCGGACGAGGTAATAATCGAAGAAGAGGATTTGGAATTCGAAGAAGAAGAAGTGTAAGGGTAGAGAAAATAAGGTACTTAAGTAATTTCAGAAGTTGGAAACACTAAAGTTAGCCAAAACCAAGTGTTATATTCAATGTGATTTCTTGTTTGTGTCAAATCCGCCTTCAAAACGGGACTTTTGTATAAAAAAGAAGAGAAGATAAATTAATATTTAATTGTGCTTTGTAAAATAGCCATTTCTTTATTGGAAAAGAAAACAACGTAACAAAATACATATCCTTCAACGCGACACAGGGAACACGGTGATCCAGTTTTTACGAGCTATTGTTTAATCTATTCTTTCATATTGTATTAGGAATGTGTATTTGATACTGAAACCTGAAGTTTTACGAAGGTTACAGGTAAGGAATGTTGGACTCGTAACATTTTACTCTCCTAAGGTGCAAGGACATTTTGGGTAAATTTCCCCACGAAATTTCCAGCCGGCTCGTAGTTGGCCACCACAAAGAATTTACCAGATTTGGCTCGTGCTTTCGCCACGCCCAGGAACTCACTTTCTTTCCAAACAACTTGAGTGAAATGTCCTAAAGTATTATAAAAAAATACATCAAAGAAACCATTATTAGATTATGCAGGCAGCGTGCGTGTTTTGAATTGAAACGTACCTGTGTTCGAAGACACGGGCTCTTGGCCAAATTTGTGATCTTTCACTTCACTGTACCATTTTTCAGCTGCTTCCGTTCCTGTTGAATATATTACACAAAACCTGGCTTATTTCGATTTTAAATAACAAAATCACCATTTTCCACGTAACATTCCCCGCATTTTTAAGTCGGATAGATTTTTATTTGGCAAAAGGTACAATGCATATCTCTGAAAACGTTTCATTTGTGTTAAATTGTTCTACATTTTGCATAACTTGACTTGGGGGGAAAACATTTTGTCATGCAGGGGCGTGGCTTCAAACTATATTTTTAGCTGTATAAAGTTGAATTTCCAGGAATTTGAGGTAGGCAGTGCATTATGTAAATTAAAGTAAGATTGCGAAACCGAAATTGTTTCAACACTGACCTTTGATTTGATGCTTGGGATCAGAAGACCATGCGCAGTACACATTTTCCCCATATTTGTTCTGGGGTCTGTGAGCTAGTTGGTCGTCCCTGGCAAGCTTTTGGGCCCATTCCTTTGAGTGCTTGTTCAGCTGAAGGTAACACAAATCCATCATAAATCACGAATATAAAAAGATACTTAATATTTGGCATTTCATTTCATTCGTTTAGAATTATTTGTTAATATGCACCTCCCTATATAGCTATTACAAAATATTTCTAATAGAAACATGACAAAATTTGTAATGGCCAACATTGAAATGTCCCTTTCCAATAGGGCTTATTTAACAAAATGGTTGGATCTGCAGGTGGATAAACAAAAAGGCCGTACTTTTTCTTTGTTTGGTCCTAATTAAACTTGCCTGTTTCGATAATTTCAAAGGTGGGACCCTGTGTTTGACTCTGAACCGGTTATGAGCCGCAAGACACTCTTCAGCAAACTGTTTATCCTCGGAATCGGAGTCGGAATCGGACCCAGAATGGGATGCTGGACCTTTTCTCGTTGGGCTGCCATGGTAACCAGAGGTAGGGGCCTTTGCTTTGTTCGTTTCCTTTGAAGAAGCCCTATGGCCGATGCTAGTTTTCTGGATGCCGGCTCGAAGTCCCTCGGTCTCCGAATCGGAATCGGTCAAGTTGCCGCTACCCGATTCGGTTATGGTCCTTATAGACCTCGTCTCTGTCCCATCTTTCCCAGTTCGGATTATTTCGATGGTTGTGATCTTCTTCCAACCTCCTGAGGAATCTGGCTTGGGCTTTGCGAAAAGATGAAAACGACGCATTGCGGCTTTCTCACTTGGTTTTATAAAGCAGAGTTCACTGTATATATTAGCTGTTGATGGTACCTTTCTGGTCTCACTAGTGTTGCTCATGGTGAGAAATACAGATTATGCAGTTTATATATGGGGGTCAGGTGGCCAACAAGATACTGTAATTATCCATATTATAAACGGTGACATCATGTTAATCAAATGTAATTCAATTAAAACTGTTTATTTCGACCTTGGACTTTTACATTTTCCGGATATAAGATACAATCTTATTCCCTGCATTGCAGGAATGTTTATTTCCCTTTGAGCCAGTTCATTTTCCGTGTGGGCGTTGTTTGCATTGAAATGCAATATTAGATGAAATGAAAACTAGATAGACGTTTCTTATTTCGACATCTAATATGCGAAAGACTATTGCAATCGCTAAAATTGTCCGTAAACATTCAGTGATGTAACATTTGATAGTGTATAGGAACTATAATTGTGAGAATTTGCATTGATTTCGTTTTGATTAAAATAGTAGTAAACATTTTGATATTAGCATTTACATAGTTATAAAATGAAAGAATTATGTGTAAAAATGCAACAAAATTGTATTAAAATTGGAAGCAAAATCGAAATATAATGTTGTGATTAAAATATATATATATACCAATGCAATTTTTTATTGAATATCGACCGAATCTTGATATCACGAAGCCGAACGGATAAAATCGATTCAATAATATAAATGCAGACTTGAAGCTGAGGTTGCCAAGTTCTAAATATCTGTACAAGGTTAATTTGGTTCATTTCAAGGTGGAAATATTGGTGAACAAACAGATTAAAGTTTTGCCAGACATGTATAAAACCTGTGCCAAACAATGGTAGGGAACATCGGCATGTATTATTGTATGACTCATGGAATTACTATTGTCATTGGCTCGAGTTATATGCCAACAATAAGAATTTATAATGGCAATTTAAACTCTGATGTCAAATTATTGCTCTTGGTGCCATTCATTTAAAAAAAACGTGCTGCAATGATTTCCATTATGTAGTTATCCAATTAGTAGAGGATAATTTCAGCTTCATTTTGCAATTTAGCAGGCTCAAAAATATGTATAACTCAGATTTATTCTTTGTTCAGTTCGATTTCTGTAGTTTATTGTCATGCATTCATCCAAAACATGTACGTATTCAAATGGATTTTAGATTTCAATATATTCTGTAATATTGTGAGGAATATGGTAGGAGTTCTGATGTCAGTTGTAGATAATTGATGTAAAGTAGAAGTAAAAGGGAACTTCGGTATATTTCTATTGTCTACTACAATATAATACATTTTTAAATTCAAATATTCGGTGATGTAAAACAATGCTCCATTTTGTTTTCCTCTTATAAGAGCATAAACAAAACATGAAATGTCCTTTGTAATGCAAAGGAAATTTCAAACTTTCTTTTAAAATAAAAAATGAAACAATATTGCCATTCACCTTGGAAACGTGGAGAGTGAAATAATTATCAAATATAAAAGAAAAAATATTGCAATAGTCCAATGAGCATTTCATGAATGTAAAAGAACAACAGATGCTACCGATGGAGTTAATTTATATGCGGGATTAAAATGGGGATTTATGTATGTTGAGATTTTGCACAAATTCAATGCGGTACGCGGCGTGCCCAGGTATTGCACTTTTTAACTTGGCATGCGCTGATATTTGTAATATTCTGGCAAACTTTAATTGCACTACTGCTTTAGAGTTGAAATAAGAGTTAATTGCAATTGAGGTGGTGGAGATTTGCACGTTTCATACTCACGGCTTGAAGAAGTGTACGACACGTTGCTGCTGCGCGACGGTTGTCAGCGTGTGAATGTAGTCAGTGGTGTGTTGGTTTCTTTTTTATATATCTACTTATTTGTAGATGTATTATCTGGGATGATGATACGATGCCGGAACGAAATGCAACAAATATATTGCGTCCCGACGCCCACATTTTTGGCGCATGCGATCAATAAAATTTTCTTGGCTCTACTTTTCGTCATAAACCACTCTTTCAATATAGTAATTATGTATTGTCACAAACGGGAGCAAACGTGTTACAATGTTACGCTACAATGTATTTATTTTCCCGGGATTTGGAAACGTTTAGCAGGGAAATTTTTATCTCGTTGTGTGCAATATCAAAACTCGGGTGTTGAAATTTCGCCAAAATATCGTTGATATAACGGTTTTTCCAGTTTGCTGGGTGTGATATTTACCTGACATGCCAGAAAACCTGTCATCAACGATATCATTATTTATAATTAACATCGATTGAAAGTTTGGTTGACTTTCTGATGCGAAAGTCCAAAGCTGGCCAAATTCAATCGGTTCAATTGCATGCGATATTTAAAATTAATGACAAACAAATAAAATTGCGAACATTTTGTCGATATTTAAACCAACATTGTAGAATTCTGATAAGATTTACACTTTCAAATGTGTTTGCGTGAGAAAGACGTGAGAAAGACGCAAGGGGAATGGGTCATGTTGTTTTGTCATACTTACTTTCCCGAGAAAGTTTAATTCTATGCACACATGCTGTCTAATATTTCCTCAATTTACAAAATGTTATCCAGTTTTGTCAGTACTTAATACGTATTTGTGTTCTCATTTTGACGCATGTTACCTGGAAACGGGAGAAAAGCGCATTTGCGTTGCTACCGAATATCGCGACACGCATTTTGTGTTTGCACACGACTTAAACGAATTATTCTTTTTATCTGGATTTGGAACAAGGTTTCTATGTTGGTTGCTCTACTACACATCGTTCAAACATCAGATAAGAGATTTCAAATGTTCAGGATGAGTTTGCCTTTCGTTCCCGTGTTAACGATGACATCTCGATGCGCTTGCGCCACATCTTCCAAACTGTACTCTTTACCTGCAACAGGATTCACCCAACCTTTGTCAATCCCAAGCGAGATGGCAGATGATGACTCATTCCATTCATCCTGCCAAGATTACAAATTTGTTTAGAATTATTGAGATTATTGAGTGTTCGAGACTGCGCGTACCGCGGTGGAGTTTGATAAACTGACACCGGTCACTATTGATTCCTTTGTCATAAGAAATCTCGGGCTGATGTTTATATCTCCTCGAGAGCCAATAACCTGTTAAAGATGAAATCAAGTAAGCCTACCTAATAAATATACTGTAAAACTTAACAGCACTTGCTTACAACTACACGGCCACGTTGCTTCACGATGGTCAAGTCGTTGGCAAGGTTCACGTTGGCTAGCATTTCCAAAATAACATCCACCCCTTTTCCTTCAGTGGTTTCCTTAAAGATTAAATATCATATTTATTACGGGTGTTCTGAAAGTTAAGATGTCAGCGAGAAGACTAAATTCAGAGTAATTCACACCAAGTTCAAGCAGACGTAAAAATTAACTGAGGCTAAATTTGTGATATAATTAAAATTTCTTTAATACAATCTTTCAAAAAGATATATATATATATATTCTAATCAATCGGCAAGTTAATTGTTTAAGTACAGTAGAGTCTCGATTATCCGCGGGGGGTCGGGGCTCAGCCTTCCGCGGATAATCAAAACGGCGGATAACACGGAGCATCGCCCAATTTTTTTTTTACAATTTACGCGCACTGTACGTACTACGTACTGTTCATATATACGTATAATGTATGTGCTTTACATGTCTAAACATATTTACATTATGCCTCTGTTGTCTGAAGAGCAACTGAATCTTTGTTGGGCGTGGCAAAACACTGACGGTCGTCCAAAGTTCGGCTTATCCGACCGGTTTATCCGAGTATTTCCGTGTTAACCGCGGTGATATCGCGGTTAACACGGAGCCCTCGGTTGTGACATGCACCACGGTTAACACGGAGCATCGGATAACCGGGAATCGGATAACCGGGACTCTACTGTAATTATAAATTCTCTCGGACAACTTGTGGAAGCTTTTCTGCATTTATGCCTTTGCATTGATACGAATTTGTAACTGGCATTTAATCGATTGATTGATTCAAACCAATATTTTGGCCACGTATCCCTCTTCCTTGTGATTGAAAGCGTGATGAGCACCCACATCGCGAACCAGTTTCAGTCCTTCTTCGGTTCCCGCGGTTGCGATCACTTTCATATCTTTTCCAAATACAAAAAATACATTGCATAAATTAGTACCTAGTACATGTAATAACTCTTATTAGAACTGACCATAGGCTTTGGCCATCTGGATGGCTGCTATCCCCACGGCTCCGCTGCCTCCGTGAACCAGAACGGTTTCCGAAGCCGCGGCTTTGGCCCTTGATTTGAAGAAAAGAAAAGCGTAATATGACGATTGTTATTTCATGCAGTTTCTAAGTGTATTCACTTGATGATCAAGGCTCTGTAGGCAGTGTAATAAGGAATTCCAATAGAGGCCCCTTGAGCAAAACTCAGCCTTTCGGGCAACGGTTGGACACCTTTCTCCTCGAACAAAGTATACTCCGCATAGGTCCCACTTTGAGCAAAAAGACTGGTGTAGACTCGATCACCTTCCTGCAATTTCATGGAAAAATGTCTTATTTTTTAAGAATAAGTAAAGCAATTAAGTGTTGTACGTTTTCATTGTAAGTGGAATACCGTAATTAGTAATGTGTAAAAGTAGCAAATTGTTATTTAGACTAATTCATCCATGTTCTACAACTTTCTAATTGCAACTATTTGTCTATCTATAATGGTTCAATAAATATATAAATGTCATTAAGCATATTATAATGTGCAAATTGCATTTGGCAAAATTTAACACTTTTCTCTGGAATGATTGGGCAGTCTAAAAAAAACGAAAATGAAAAGTAATTAATCAAAATTAAAAACGGGGTATGTTTTTTTGAAAGGAAAGTAATTTTTAACTGCGCGCGTCGCATCATATTGTTAGCTTCAGGAACGTGAATAACGAGCGTCCCCCGGTTATTGTATGATGACGTCACCTTGAACCTAGTCACTTGCGAACCGATCTTGTGGACAATTCCAGCAGCGTCTTTGCCCGGGGTGTAGGGTAGAGCGGGAAGTACACCGTACGCCCCCTGGCGGATGTACGTGTCAACTGGGTTAACTCCAGCCGTACGAACCTTGACGAGCACCTGGCAAATTTCTAGGCGTGTAAATTCTCAGTCGAATTTCACGCAATCTGTTTCTGTTTACCTGTTTGGGACCCACTGTTGGTACGGGTGCATCGTGGACGAGCTGTAACACTTCCGGTCCTCCGAAATTGCGCACTATTATTGCCCTCATTGCTCGAGATAAAGATGCTGTTGCCATTCAGGGTCAAGCGAAACTTCGCACTTTAATACAATAACCGTGGGGGGTTGTCCAAAAAGTACGTCAGCTTCGTGCTTTATACGTGATATTTCAAGATCAACCTTGAACGATCATCATTACACAATGATTAAATATAAATCTTAATTGCCACATAGTAATGTATGGAAGAATTAATGTATTATCAGTATATAAAAGATGACAAAAATAATCTGAAATAACACTTTAGGTAACTGAAAGTAAAGGAATTTTCATTTTTAATGCTTCAGAAATGTATTTATTCGGAAGTTTTGCGAATACACTTGCAGTTCTTGATCAATGTGCCCTTTTAAAGCTCCTCCCAAGGTACATTGGGAATAATTAACAGGCGTTACATACAAAAATACAAAACAAAACGTAAATTGAATCGGAAGTATCTCAATCTGTGTCTTCCATATCATCCGTATCCACGCAATCATCCATTTCTTCGTTGCTTTCTTCCAAGGAACTCAACTCTTCCTGTTGAATTCCCATCGTTTGAAGTTCAATCGGTTTACTTTCATCTAATTTCCAAAAGATCTCTTCCGTTTTCAGAACATCGCCCAGTAAACTGCCCCAGAACTCCGATTTCATTTGCCCAATTGCCCTTTTCAGTTTATTCTGCTCTTCCGGCGTCTTCAGTTTTGCCATTGTTGTCGGAAGCTCGGTCTTGATTTTGCTCCAGGCCAACTCGATGGGATTTAGATCGCAGTGGTAAGGTGGCAATCTTAATACTTCCAGGCCACCTTCTTGCAACCAGCGGTCGATTACGTCACTGATAATACATTTCACAAAATTGTAGTATATGTAGCATTTCCATAGAATCTTTAATTGTATTTGTCTCACTTTTTGAATTGGGTCTTTGTTGTCCGTACGAGCTTGTACAGCTCCGTCCTCGACATTTCCGGTGACCAGAGCACGTTCTTCTTGCTTAACCACTCTTGGTAAACAACCTTTTTGGCACTGTAACCCGGTGCGATGTCTTGAGTAGAGCGATACGAGGCGTTAACCATGACGATCGCGCACTTTTCGGGAATATCTAATAATGTTACCAGCGTTAGAACAGTATATTTGTCGGCTAAAAAAACGAGACACTTCTTGATTACTCGGCAAGAGATCTTCTACAACCCATTTCTGTAATGTATCGTCGTCTTCATTGGCGCAGCGTTTTGCAAGAAGCGCGAGATGAACGCCTTCTTCGGCGCAACCGTCTTTCGGTTTCGCGCTGCATTGCAATACGATGGGCAGGCCGCATTTCACGGGGGCCATCTTGGAGCCGGATATTAATGCGTCGATGAACATTTGCCTGGAATGCAAAACGCAAACGATATGTAGACTGGGATTTGTGGATGGCCACGCGCCCTAACGCGAGACTAACCGTGCTGTTGCAAGAGATTTAGATTGGACTACATCAGCGTTTAGCAACGTCTCGTCCAGATATACAATCGGTTTGCCCTGTTGGCGGAGTCGGCGAACTTGTCGCAAATAGTTCTGTCTCCAGCAGACGACATCTTCCCTTTCCACGCACTTGTTCTCTCTTCTCTTATCGAAACTAATACGATAGAATTTTGGGATATGACACATACGATGTGGCATGGCAATAATACCAAGATATACTTACACAAACCCAACCATTTTGAGACAATTATGAAATGTGGTTCTTGAGATGTTTGGCAGTGAAGTGTCGTCATCCACTATTCGTTTGAGGGAGACGAACGTGTGGTTGTCTTTCTTGCAGATGCTTTCATGGACCTTTATTGAAAGAAGTTTTGTAAATTAGTCATCAACATGCATCTAGGGGGCTCTTTGTTATATATTATTGTATATACCTTTCTTCTAATAGCAGACTTAGTGATGCCATCTAAGATTCTATTGGCTGCCATATAGTCTTCGTTTCGTGGTTTCTTGGAATGCGTCACAAGACGTTTGCCGTTCTTGATAATCTGTCTCGCTCTCCTGATCGCTTCTTTGCTGACACCACACATTTCGGCCGCCATTTTGGTGGCTTCAAAGGACCTCATTGGAGGTTGTCTCATGTACCTCAGCCAAGAGTAAACATTGAGAATGATCTGTTGTTGGCCACTGTTTAAGACGACGCCTGGTTTGTTGGCTTTGTAATAAATCGGTGAATTACTCCTTGGTGTCATCAAGTACTCGTCAATGGATGATGGTGTAACTGCAACAGCTGTTGCTGATGATGGTGTAGGTGTAGGTGTAGGTGTGGCAGTATTATTGATTGTTGGAGCCAGAGTTACCATAGGTGTCACGTGCCTCGGGGCCAGGGCCATCATCGGTGTCACTGTCGTTGGTAAACCCTGCACTATGGGACCCATATTCATTTGGGGAATGAGGATGATGGTGCCTTGCATTGTTGGAGAAATCAATGGTCTTATTGGTCTGATGGCTGATTGGGATTCCATGCTTTTTAGGCTTAACTTTGAATCGTATAGTTCGTTCGATTAGAGTATTTTTTGTCCCCTATTACCACGCCTCTGTTGGTTTGTTGAAATGAGCAACGATGGACCCAAAGGGACGAACTGCGAAAAATAGGTGCAAATTTCTATTACACTCGCAGATGCCAGAAATCCTACTGTGTTGCCAGACGTAGGAGAAATCTATTCGTCCAATGGCATGTAAAATAAACGCATAGGGGCGTGGCCACCACTTCTCTCCCGGAATGAACTGTATAGATGCAGTAGGCTCATTGGTTGAAAGGGTAGCTTACTAGTGACGTCACGGGTTGATGACGAATAGAAGTGCGTGTAGGAGGAGCCACAAAACCAGACTTTCATGAAAAGAACTATAAATTGAAAAACCATTTAATGG
>WWPM01014410.1:0-18707 GCA_023279145.1 Glomeris maerens | reverse complement strand
GCAAGCAATTCTCACGGGATTCCCTTTAAAACTTACAAAGGAAAGATAGTTATAGCCTGGAGAACTCTGGAAAATGCATTTTAAAGATATACTAGTTTGTTGTAGCATTGGAAAAGGTATTGCTAATATTTTGGACGTTTAATTAAATCTAACATTGTTTTTTAGCAACTGCGGGTCGAGGAAGGGGCAGAGGCAGGGGTCGTGGACGAGGCAGAGGACGTGGCCGTGGAAGACGATAAACTTTTAAACACAAACTTCATTTTCTTTCATCATACCGGAGGGCTGCGATGGCTTGTGAAGAGCCAATTTTTGTACGAGTATATATCCCTTTCCGTACACCTGCAAAATTTGCCCAGAATCGGAACAAGTTCGCGCACGTTCAAATACAAAGCACTACATTTAAAAAAATCAAATAAATTCAACATCCTTTATTCTGACCTCAAAATCAGTTGACACAAAACTTGGTCAAGAGTGCCATTTAATGTAGTTTCATTGTTTGGTATAAAGCAATATACATTTTTAGTTGCATATACATACAATTCAACAGGTGGCAATGTTTTTTTTTTCAAAAATGCGAAACCAATAATAAAAATCATTCGTCTCTTCTTCCCAGTACGTTTCCTCTTCCCCAATTGTGTCCACCACCACCACCAGCTCCACCTCTTCCTTCTCCTTCACCAGCTGCGTTTCCTCTGTTGACCGGTGCGTGACCAAATCCTCCAAACTGTCGCTGATTTGGGAAGTACCTATACCTATATAGCACAATAAACAATGGTCAGTTTATACCGTAAAGCTGGCGAGCATGCAATTTATATTCTTACAATATTTGAGGCGTGTTGAGCAGCGATGGTCCGCCAAAATCAACTGGGTATTTGAATTTGAGGAAGAAATACAAATGGCTAACCAAAATGCCAACAAAGTCGACGATGAAACTGTGAAATCAGTGAACTTTTAACATGCGTATCTTGAAGTGCGCAAACAAACACACCAACTTACTTTCCACCCAAAATCCAATTGAATGCAAGGAGCACCCATGGAAAGTATTTCGCCTGCAGATATGAAATGCGTTTTAGTACACTGCATTAGAGCAGATGCAAGGATTATGCAAGTGCTATGCATGGGAAAAAGCCCACTGTGGGTGGGTTTCACACGCTAACAAGACCTAAGGGTCACCAAATTCAATAAAGTAGTAGAAAACGTGATGGACCATGTTGTGCAACTTCGCACATGGCCACAATGCATGGGACAAGGTGCCATAAAGTATGTTGATAGCAAGGACACATGGTCACAGGGGTGTCACCACTCGGTACACAAAAGTGATAAAAGGAAGAGAATAAAAAGGCACTAAGTGTGTGCCGCTGTGCAACAATGGAAATAAATAGTTTTGTGTCTGCGGACAACAGGACGACCTTCCACAAATTTTGGTGGAAAAATTGCATCCTCAGAAATGGTTGCTCATCAAATTGTTAGGAATGTTTTGAAATCTGTACGAATTTCGAGATTTGTATATTACCTTGAATTGTGTGCCAAACCAAAATGATACAATTACTTCTTGGTTCTGTTGACACCACATGTACAGCACAACCATGACCATTTCATTCATCAGTAACTGGGAGAAAACGTGTTTCAAAACATTAATATATGTTAAACTTTACGGACAGTTCTTTATTGCGGATTTCTTGGTGATCCTTACCGGTATTGGCCACATAAGAGAGATTATCTGGACATTGTCAAGGTCATGACTGGCCAACTTTCTATTTAGCTATTTTGTTTTTTATAGTAAAAAAAGGATACAACACAACAAATCCAGGTGAAAATAAGCATGTACAAGTAGTCTGCGGTGCGTCCGTTAAAAACATCCCGTTCTAGTCTTTGGGAATAATGATAGAGGAAATACAGATTGATGAGGAATGGGAAACTCATTGGGTAGTAGAATAACGCAGTTGCTGGTCTCCATATCTGCAAAACATATGACGTCACACAATCGTATTATGGGTCAATGTCGTTCGACTCGTTTACAATAATAATATTACCTGGAAATTCCAGACGAACTGTTCATAGATCAAGTAGAAATAATGAGGGTGGATGAATCCAAATCGGCCGATTAACGCGAAAATAATGGATAACGCGAACCAATAACGAGTCAACACTGCGATGCTCCGAAACCAGTCGCCAAGTTCCGACATTTTTATAGTCTATTTTGTAATTATTTGCTTATTTCTGCAGCTGTACCGGTTGCCGAACCCCCATCTAGTAATACATAACTATTTCAGCAGCAAAGACTCGTCATCATTCCAGAATCCCGTGGAAATGCTTTTTCGGCGAATAACTTTCGTCGGAAGCAAGGGGGGAAGTTCAATTACTAGAACGACCAAAATTGGGTTCACGATCCGAAGATGACGCGTTGGCCGTATATTCCATTTTTCAGCGGTACGCCCCCGTTTGCGATGTGCCGAGTGGTATACAGTGTATATGACGTCATATCGGAACTCTAACCAATTACTATTCGAGCATTTACTCATCCCCCCAATCATTAACGATGCTGATGTCACAGGTTACATATCGATCTGGATCACGTATTCCGCTTTTCAATATTAAATTATTATTCGCCAGTTTCGACGTCGGAGGCGGGATGAAATTAAGGTTCAGCACAAATGGGAATTGGCCATTTTTGTAACAGCTGAAATATATTTTGGAAAATGGTGGCAATTTGAAGATCTGCATTCAACAAATAGTCAGGCATGGATAACGAGGCGGAAGAGGAATGTACAAAGTCAGAATTTAGGTAATAAATGAGGCAATAGACGAACACAAACATGTGTATGCTTGGATTTATATCTGTTTATTATTATCTCATTTTCATAGCCAAATTCTGGAAATTTGTTCAGAAGACTGCCATTTCAAACGGTTGGCTTTCGATAAATCGTACCAGAGACTCATTGCTTGCAGCACACTGGGAAATATTTATTTGTTTGATTTGGAAACTGATAGGTATGATTATAGAAACTAGATTTTTGAAAGAAGAATGATGTGATGTCATATGTGAAAATAGAAGTTTATTTTTGCTTTTTATGAAATTTAAGTTTCGTTTCCTTCACTTCGGTTGGACAAAACTGTTCGGCTGTTTCCCTCAATGCTGGTGTTGCTCTGATTGGTACTACAACTGGTTTTGTAAGATGCATTGATACCGGTTTGTATATGGTATTCTTTGTTTATAATCCTACACACCAAATCAAATATTTAAACTATACGAAGAATTAATTGTATACACATTAGGTAGTGGCGCCATCACGAGTGAACGGGCTTGTTTTGAACACGAAAAGGAATCTAGTGGCCCAGTCGCTGATGTTGATGTAAAACCCGGTTCCGAAGCCACTCTCGCACTTGCATGTCTAAACGCTAACGTGCTCATATGGGACGTGCCCAAACTTAATCCACGATTTCGGCTCCGAGGAACAACAAACATACTTCAGGTAGATGTATTATATTAAGAGATGGACAGCTCATGCAGCATATACCCTATACAATGAATTCTGAATTTTGCCATGCAGGCATTTTACTCCGATGATGGAGGTTCTATTGTCACGTGCCATCTTCAAACTTCAGTGAACGTCTGGGACTCGGTAGATTTGAAACCCAAAACGGAGATAGTATTGCGTGATGAACAGGAATCATCTCTTAAAATTACAACAATTGCAATGAACAGGTAAAAATACCTGTAATTATATTGCATTTTATGTTTTCAGATTCTTTTCAGATGACATATTTTCGTTTGTTGCTTCAGGGACAATACAGTTATTATTGCCGGAAGTGAATGCGGCAAGATTATTGCATGGGACGTGAAGGATTTGAGTATGATTAGCGAGGTTTGTTTATCCCAAGCAGGCAATCCGGATTCTGCTGTCAGGGTTGCATTCGTTGAGCGAGTAAGGATTTGCATATATATATCACCGTACGTTTCAGAATAATAATAGAAGTCGCTATGTAAACATGGGTTCAAATTTAAATCTGTAGGATTTAGTGGCTGTTGTTGTGCAATCGGGAAAGTTGCACGTTGTGGGAGTGAAGAAATGGCAAGTTTGTCGCACTTTCAAAGTGTCCGATGCAGTTTGCCGAGCCGCTTTTGACCACAGTTGCGGCAACGTGTGCGCGACCATCGACACGTGCGACGGTCGGATTCGGATCCTGAAGATTCCCACCTTAAAGAAGAAGGGTTTCGATTCGGTACATGTAAAAAACAAACCGGAAAACGGTGTGATATCGAAAAACGAGACAGCTGCCGAAAATATGAAAAAGCACATGGATCCGGAGAAGCTCCGCAAGTTGGTCAGACACAGTGGCCAGTTTCCTGAAGAAAACAGAGGCGTAATCTGGAAATACTATCTCCAAATCCCAAATAACAAAGACGCTTTCAAGACTCTCGTGCAACGAGGATTGCACCCGGCGTTCAAAAAGCGAACCAAATCCAATTTATACCAGGGTTTTGATGCCGCGAACGACGTAAGGTTCCGCACGTTATTGTCCACTCTTGCGCACTGGACACCGCTACTAGGAGAATTCGCGCAACTTCCAACTATGGCTGCTCCGTTTTTCCACGTGTTCCAAATTAAGTTGCGCACCTGCTTCGAAGTGTTCGCAACGGTTCTCAGTAGGTTTTGAAAGGAAAATGTTCATTTTTACCGATCAATATCGCAAGAATTTGAATTTCTAATACCTAATTTAGCTAACTGGTGCGCGAGCTACTTTGAATTCTTTCCGGCTCCACCTGTTCCAATTCTGGCCGAGTTGGAACAGCTAATAGAGAAGAGAGACAAGAGTATTGTTGAGCACATGGAGAGTACTGGTGTCACAACACAGGAAAGTTTACGATTCACAACAATAATTCGTTTTGTTGGACGAGGGAAGAAACGTTTGATCTAATTAACAATTTGAAATTGAAATGTGTAGACCTACCTGTGGCCTATGATGTCCACTTTAATGGCGCAAGTATTACCGGGAGACGAATGGACACGCGTTTGGGACCACGTCATCGTCCACCCGATCAACTTCCTCGGCTACGTTGTCGCATCGTACGTCGTTTTATCGAAGCAGGCCTTATTACGTCTCAAGGACCGCGACAGCATCGAGGTTTTATTTTTCCTTATCGTTTTTCCCCAACTGGCATTCATCGATTGATATTTGAATATTTCTGAAGAACTACTTCCGAAATCCAAACGCAATCTCGATTCCCGGGCTTCTGCGCGAGGCCTACAAGATGTACGAACAATTCCCACCCGTCGCATTTCGGATCAAAGTCGTCGAATTGCTGCCGTTGACTGAAGGAGTTTACCCCATGTTTGTCAGCTTCCCGAAAGTCTCAGTAGACTACAGAGTAATTTATCGTGCAATGTTGTGTCGTGGGTTCGTAGTTTCAACCGAAATGTCATCCGATTCTGTATAATAGTTACACGAAAAGGCGAAACTGCAGAAAGATTTGGATGAGTGGAAAAGGCAACACGGTGTTGTAGACCTCCTTGAGGCAGATGTTGGCAAACTTCACGAGGAAGAGGAACGATGGAGGGTGAAGGAAGCCACTATGCGGATCGCGGAAAATTTCCGCCGCAAAATCATGATAGAAGAGGAGGACAAGATCGCCGCGCAGCGCACTGCGTAATTAGTCAAAATAAACAGTTGCCCGTATTGGGGAATCGAAATATATGTATGGAGTTTGTAGAGTGAAGCAAGCCACGCGGGAACTTCGCCTGAAAGAGTTGGAAGTGTTGCAGATGCGCAGCCGAGGCATCCGAAGAGACCGCATGCTTGACCGCGAGTTGTACATGGAGCGGATGGAAGATGACATTGTCCGCAAGGTGTGTGTTTAGTAGCTAATTAACTGAGAAACTGTAACATCAAATGTTTGGAAATTTTACGATCAGAGTCAACTACGTGATCAGGAATTAATGAATGCTTTGGAAGATGCGGAAATGAGGAATTTCAAACATCAATCCGAGCTTCTCAGGTTGAACACGGTACTAATTCGTTCATGTATCTTTATTTACTCTTTTCCCACCAAACAACACAATATATACATTTATTATTTCAATTCAGGAATTGGCGATTGGAAATGAAGCGTTTCGGGACAACTTGAAGCAAAATTTCGATCACGTAACGGCCGCTAATGTTAACTCCGCTCAAGATGTAAGTTTTATTTTTTAGAAACTGTACCACCTTGTGGAAAAACTGTATTACAAAAGTAAACGTTATAACAGATGATTAACGGGAGCGAAGTAGAAGTTGTTAACGGAGATCACATTATGTCCGTGAGCGAGATAAACGAAATGCGGCGAAGAATAGCGAGAAGTAAAAAATGCGGTAAGAGGCATTGACAAAATGCTTTTATTACATCCTATATTTTACGCTAAAACAGAACTCTGTAACTTTCTTCAAAGTATAATTCCATTTAATATTCCAGATTGACTTTATAATGTGGAATTAATATATTATTTGAAATGAAACTCATTCGCCGATTGTGGAGGAAGTTGCCACTGTTGGAGCAGTGAACCGACTGTTCATCAAAGCTCGAATATGCGACATTCTCCTGAAATTTCAAACAAATATCACTTGTATTCATTAATCTTTACGGCATATAGCTTCATTTCTTGAGAATCCAACGTACCCGAGACCTGACATCAATGGCTCGGAAGTGGGTTCTACAGATATGTCTGATTAGTAAACTGAATATAGGGCACCCTGGAATATAAACTGACCTCTGGTTGGCTGCAGAGTAGGTTGGAAAGTTAACCTGCTTTGCAACGGTGTTCGGTTTCTGGAAACTCCGCTTAACGGCGTTTGATCCTGCACTCCTTCGTGGTTCCCAGATTGGGCATTGGGCCTTCGGCCAGTGCTTCCAGCTGTGCGATACAAAAACCTCATTTACATTTACAAACGTTCAATATACAAGGTGCAAAATTGTACTCGAGCTGCCGCAGGAACTTGGCGGTTGCTGATACGGCAAGGACCGGTTCATCGTTTGAGCGCGTCGGCTTGGGTTATTACTGTTTATGCGTATACAAAAATAAGATAAATTGAAACATTTTCAGGTTTAATATATTGTTATATTGCAAAAATGCCCACCTAGTAGACTCCCTGCTCGCGAGAACACCTTTCAAATGTAAGTTTTCCTGTTGCAAGCTACCAAGTTCCCTGCAAATATGAGAATTCAATTTGTGAATGCGTAAATAAGTGAAACTACTTTCACTCGTAATTACGTTTCCAGTCGCTGCAGTGTTGCGGCAGCGTTGTTGTATTTGTTTGTTATTTCTCGCAGTTGGGAAAATTGTTGATTCTGCAATACATACGTATCAGAAAAACTTTCCTAATAATGTACTATGTCATTTATTAATTACGTTTTCCTTTTGATGCTTTTGCAGTCGTTGACGATGGCTCTTCTGGAACTCGATGACCTGCAACAACTGCTTAGATTGCTTTGAAAACAACTGCCATGGATCTGTGAAAAACATCTCCACTTCTGGTTTCATCTGAAACGTCCATTTTCGTAATTTTTTTTAATACTTAACACCCATTCCAATGCGTTTTATTATAGTTCATTCAAAATAAGTTGAGAAAAAAAGGCGTGCCCATATTCGAAGCTTATTGGATAGCGAAAACCACGTGATAAGTGGGCGTGAGTAGCAGTATAGATTCCTATATCTTGATTGGCAGCAGAAGCCACAAGACAAGCCTTTTTTCAACGCAGCCAATTGCGAGCATCGTGTATGCCACGCCTTTTTTCTCAACTTCTTTTGAATGGATTATAGTTAGTTACATGTGATGACAGCTGTATTGTGGTGCATACACTGCCACACACCTTACAATTGCCTTTTGCACCTATATAGACGAATTTTATAAATTTTAGAAATGGACACTGTAATTATGTGGGATAAAAACAAGTACAATGAACTAGCCTTTCTCTACACATGTTTGGCAGTAAATATGGCCACAATTGGTGAGGTAAAAGACTTTGCCACTTCCAGGGGCCGGTTGAGTGTAGCAGTAGTTGCAATGGACCCAATCGCTCATTTTTTTACCTCCGGTTTCCCGATTGGGATCGGCGATGAAATTTGTAATCGCCGCTACGGAAGTTGCTGTTGCGCTTTCCATACTTATACGGTAATACTACCTAGTACTGTTTAATAAATACTAAAAGCGTTTCAAAATCGATGTCTGCAGTCTTTCAATTATGTTGTAATAAAAATGGAGCAAACTTGGACGAGGATGCGAAGGGCGTTCACTATTATACAATCGAATCGTTGATTACATTTTTTGTGGTATGCAGAGTACTAGTTGTACGATAATTTGACAACACGGGGGACACTGACATGTTATAAACTGCGTGGGCGTAGTCGTATAAACGCAGGGAAGCCAGCTCATAGGGCGCGTTGCATACAGACTTTTGACTCATCCAACTTTTCATTTCCACATCTGAAACGATGAGTAGTGAACGTTTCACTGTAACAAAAGCCGTGGAAATTCCTACGAGAAGTTACGGCACTGTCACTGTTAACCCCGGATTCCGGAGTGAGGACAATGACGTCATCACCGGTAAGTCTCCTAAATTCTTTCCATGAAAATTAATAAAAAAAAAAACTTTCAATTTTATTTGAGCGCTATTTCAAAAATGCAAATTTCGCACTTATTTCCCTGCTTATTGTTGGGAAAAATGCGATAAAATGGAAGATATTAAATGGGCATTTTGGGTCCTATTGTGTTTGTAGGCAATGCAAAGGCGAAGCCAATCTTATTGCCAAAAGGGAAAAGGGGCGTTTCTGAGCTAATTATAATCCGCCATTTTGTAGTCATAATGTTTTTTTCGCGCGCCTTTTCATGCTGTCATGTCGTTTTCTTTTCTTTCCAACTGCGATTTTGGCAGCTATATGACGGCCTTAGAGGGCGTTGCTGTCGCTCAAAATGTCAAAAAATACATCAATAACCGTGAATATTTCACGACATATTTCTGTGCTATGAATAATTCATAAGTCAGTTTTCCCGCGTGATTGACATATATTTAGAAACAACCTGTTGCAATCAATGCAATTTCTTAATGTTTTATTTCTTCTTCATGGTTTATTTTGCAAGATTTATATTGAAATTGCAATTACCCAACAACTTAAATGCAACTTGGTAATATTTTATAACAGATTTATGAGAGGGCCTGTATAGTAATTTCCCGTTGATTGACGGGTATTATTTGCGCTGTATTTGCATCAGTGTCCGCTAGGTGGCGCTGAGCTGCGTGAAACACGGAAATGTCTGTCAACTGGGTGGATTAAATGGGGGCGTTCATCGTGAGCCGAAATAGCTCAGTTGGGAGAGCGTTAGACTGAAGATCTAAAGGTCCCTGGTTCGATCCCGGGTTTCGGCACAGTTGTATCTTTTTTTTTTCTTGCTGGTAATTAGTATTTTTCTACCATTACCTCCCAGAATTAGTGGGTGAACAATTAATATAGACACGAGATGATATTTTCGATATGATCGCCATTTTGGCGACTTAAGTTCAGGTTTCGAATATAATTGGATACAATTAAATGTTAAATGCTGAAAGAAACTAGATTGCTTTGCGATTAAATTTCGGCAACACCCTTGTGTTATTGTCAGCTGTAAATAGCACAGAGATTTTTATCCCATGTCTCTGGAGACATAACTGTACATGACACTGCAATCAAATCACAAAGTTCATGGATATACACACAACAATTAGGCCCTTGCATTAATATATAAGAAGTTATTGCAGAAACTATTCGGTTTCAGGAATTTGATTTGCCAAGTTACTGTATTGCCACCCCAATTATAATTATTATTACCAAGAGTTTATTACTAATTAAAAATACATATGCATCTCCGTCTCATAAACTGGGTTGGTTAGTTGACCTAGTTGCCGCTAGGTGGAGGAAAATTTCAGTTGCTCAACTCCGAATTTGATACGAATATCATAATTGCAGTCGCGTATTATTATTGTTGGTGGATTTTGTAAAATGAAACTTGACTTGATTCTGACGAAATTGAATTTTGATATTGATGTCATCAAAAGTTTGGGGAAAACAACATTGAGCAGTTTCTTGAAATTTTCCACAAGTTTACTCCGATATTTCAACTAAATAAGGACAATTTTGACTGTCATATTGTAATTTTTACAGGTTTTCGCTTTCTAAAACATAAAAGGATTTGAAATGTGTATTGTTATTGATGGTTAAAATGTTTATAAACTTGTCGAAAGACAAAGCAACAACGTAACTGCTTTATTGTTTAACGCTACTACAAAGTGTTGCCTATTATAGGACAAAATACTACTTAACTACGGGCGCCCTCTATTGGGGGTGCAATTAATTATATGAACTAACAACACAATGCATTTTCCCTCTACATATTGAAAATATCCACAATTTTATGAATATGTGAAGGAAGAAATTACTAATTTTATAGTACTTTACACACTTATAAATGCAAGTCTGTTCGAGTTATGATCCAATTATTGAGAAATTATCCAGAAATTCTGGTGACCTGGATTTATAAAGACTTTCAATTAGTGATTTTACTGAAAGCCGAGATTCAAAACCGGGGAATTTTTCTCTCCTATATACATTTTCATGCTCTAATAACCATCTCCCAACTGAGCTATTTCGGAAAATTAGCAATTGGCAAAACATGCCGAGAATGTGAGTAGGAAAAAAAACGCAAACTTTGACGAGGAATGCGAAGATATATACTCACCTTGTTATTAGTGCCGCAATGCGCCACGTGCTGAGAAGGGCCAAAACCCTGTTATCCGAACAAAGCGGGTTCTCGCATCAACCGTGGCCTCACCTAGCTGCATGGGATGGTCACCAAAGACTATACGGAAGGGCATGTCGTGAGATTGTCAGTGAAAATCTAAAAGCCGATGGTGTTTGTTTCGGGAGGATCTCGCGAACGTGTCGTGAAGCCGCTAGATGGCGCACTTAAGCATGATATAAGCCTATATGGAGATTTGATATCGATTTTGTTTGTCGGCATCCTCACTCGGCGAATAGTTGTGGGTGAAGTTTATCGTGTGAAATAATCAAATAGCTAAATTGTATTTAATTTAATCAGAGCTCTTGCCTTTCTGGGCCGCCATTCATCTTGCGCGGAGCAGACAAAGGAAAAAAAAACAAGATGGCCGCCGTTATCCGGCCGCCTTCTCTTTTAGTTCCCAGCCGCTAAAACAAGGGGCTTTGTTGAGGATATAGAAGGAAATTGCAGTCGCAGATTGTTTTTTGACAGTCGAAATAGTGTACTTTGCAAATTTGCATTTCAAATTTGCACGCGATGCGATCGAAGAGCTTTCCCTTGTTCAGACCAAAATCCTATAAATTTCTTATTGTTGTTTGAGTAGTTCACTTCGGTGATGATGAAGAAGGTTGGCTACATTCCTAGGAGGTAGAATTTTATAAGGATTTGCAAATTGATTAAAATGAATAACAATATGTTACCTAATAATGGAGGGAAATTTGTATATATGCAAAAGCCAATTGAAAATCATTGCAAAAATATGCCAAGTGCTTCAATTTAAATGGTGATCATTTGAAAAATAGCCAAACAGTGCTTAATTTGTGAATATATTTTCCTGTTTTTCATTTTTCGGTTAGATCCAATTCTATAATTTCTTTGCGGATTGAAAATAGAGAATTTGCTTTGGTCCAGTTTCTAAATTTGCACTTTAATTTGTTCTTTAATGTTATAATCCATATTATGTCGCCCTTTATTGGCAGAAAATTGATGATAATTTCCCAAATTCCTCTTAGCATACAAATTAACGAACTATATCCAAAAATGTGCTTGCATACAAATGGTAATTGTTGATTGTGATTTACAAGATAAGGGACGTTGATTGTGTATTTATGCAAAAGCGGGAATTTGTTGTACACACATTAAAACATTATATATTTGTAAAACATTAGAAAATTGAAGCCAGTCCATTACAGAAGTATAAAAGCAGTTCATGGCATTATACATCTATATACACCAAGGAGTATTTTTAATGATATAGTTCGTTGCAGATCAGTTATGAAGTTGTTAAGAATGATATCTTATTGCCTATTTGTGCAGTTGATTGGATTGCCAAGATGTTGACTCCCATGTGAATGCATCCATTCCACGTTTCAGTTGGCAAATTGCCAATATATATATACTTTTGGCGAAAAAGGATGATAGCATTTAACAGTTGTGCCCATTGGTGAATACATGTTGGATTATGATTGGCCTATACGAGTGTAAGTAACACTGTGTGAATAAAACTGTTTTTTTTTTATATATATAGGACCTAATTTCTTTTTTGTGAGATACGTAAAAGGAATGATGGATGGATTCAGAGCTTAAGCCACTTTGTGCAGAAAAATGTCACATTCAATTGAAAAGAACTGCTGTTATCGACAGTAACTAATGTTAAATCGTTGGTGACCACCAAAGGGCTATTTATTATATAACCAAAGATTTTGAAATCATAATGAAATGGGTCATCTCCCTCCTCCTCAGAAAAAAGAGGAATTAAAATTATAATAATGCATACATAAAGAAGAGTTAATGGTTATATGTATGCAGTGGTGTAATATTTTGTCGTTCACAGGCCCTAACATCTTGGGACCGTTTATCACTTTGTGGTATTGGAGATAAATCAGCACTTAATGTATATAGGCCTACTATTTCTGCTTATAGGAAATTATCGCACGGCCCTTGAGGGATTATTTAGACCGGAATCCGCTTCAATTTGCTATCTGGGTCCTATATATATTTGTTCTCGGCCCCAAAGTAAGAAATATAAATCCATGTTAACGCCAAGCTAACATTTCACTGCTATCAATTTTCATGGCCATATCGATAAAAGTCAGGCAATCGTCCAATATTGAAATAAATTGGCGATCGCATATAGTGCCCATGACGTCATAGGGCGACCGATTATATGTATGAACCAAATATTGCATATTATTGTATATGGTGCCCGAGTGTCGGTGCATGGATGCCTTTTTAGCTTCTCTTATTTTATTTCGTTTGTACGGTAATTTGGCGTTGTTTTACGGCGACATTTGCGAGTCGAAGGTACCAAGATGGCGCCGAGTGACGTCAGAGCTCTGATAATATAACGATCGATATATTCAACGCTGGCGTCTCTCCGGTTATTGTTCAAATGGAACAAAATGCTTTGTTTGTTCCTTCTCTTCCCCCCCCCCCCCCCTCGCTTCTTGCTCACTTTGGATTTTGTTGTTTTGCCCTGTGGGCGTAATCTGCATATGGTTCATGTTCGCATAATGCTGATCACGTGATGATGCAATTCGCCTGGAAAAATTGCCGTGACCCCGTTTCCGCAAATGCGTCCTGGGACCTCGTGTCTGAACAATGCACACACACAGTCCACATCACTTTCATTAGGTATACGTACGTTTGCGCAATGAAGGAAATGTGTGGGAGGAGCGATGAAGGACGAGGAGGACGAAGAGGAGATGCTGATGCTGTTCGGATAAACGACGGGCGACGGGTTGCTGAGTAGCCCGTTGCCACGGCAACTGCCGCCGCCGGCCGCAGATACGTTGCCATGACAACGTCTCTTCCCGGTTCCCAGGACGCACAGAATATCGATCCTGGGGCGACTGCGTTTATCCGAATACCTAGTTGTGGTGCATCTTTTCGGCGGCCATTTTGAATTTGCTCACTGTAAACTTAAGCAGAATGACGTCTCTATAATTCGATTACCTGTGCACAAGATAAAGAGGAAATTGCACGTGGTGACGTCAGAGGATTGCGTCATAACAGCAGTAGTTATGACAGAATTAAACTTTCCCTTTCAGTTTCAACAAGAAAGTTAATTACCTTGAATAATTGTTGCACGATTAATTCACAACGAGGATGTCAAAGCGCAAGGGCACACAGCTGGAAGAGACCGCTGTGACCCAATTAAGCGAATAGGAAGTGGCCTATAGCTGCAACAACATTGGTTGTGAGACGCACTGCAATTTTGGTTTGGTTTCTTCGTGTATTCTATACTACACAACATGGTGGTGTTCATCGATCTTCATATCTTATATACGTCGAGTACAATTTTCTTTAGTTCACGACGTTTATGGGCCAGAAGCCTTACCAATGGGCCAGAATGCAACTAATTTGTTGAACCTCTGACAATTTCCAAATGATGTCGAAAAATAGAAATGAATATTTGATCACTTATATTTATAGCCTAATAGGACCTCCGTCAAGGCCATCT
This sequence comes from Glomeris maerens, assembly GCA_023279145.1. Taxonomy (NCBI): domain Eukaryota; kingdom Metazoa; phylum Arthropoda; class Diplopoda; order Glomerida; family Glomeridae; genus Glomeris; species Glomeris maerens. The sequence continues at coordinate 4,459 of WWPM01014410.1, read as the reverse complement.
GTATAGTAAATCTGTCTTTTTATACCTTTATTCATCATATTCTTTAACTACAAATGTCATTGGTATAATTGTATAGTTTTCTCGCCGTCTTCAAGTGAAATGGGCTTCTTATAAAGCGGCGATTAACGTCAAGAAAGCCGTGATCGATGTTGTTTGCCAATGGCTTTTTTTTAAATAAGGTGCATCTAAATCCTGGAGGAGAACTTACTATATATATATATATATATACTATATAGTCCGACGATAAATTAGAAGTGCAGTTTGGTCGTCAACATTTGTGGCATTGATCGGAACAGATGTTGCGAACAGATTGTTTCGCGGGGCGTCGGCAGGCCGAAGCGCCACGCGTCTTATCGATTAAAACCAAGATGGCCGCCGCATAAACCAACGGAGCATTGTTGCTGCTGCTTACGCCCCAACACTCCAACCTTTGCTAGTCGATTGTATAGCGACAGAATCAATTTTGGTCCTCTGTCAGAATTGCGCTGTCAACCTTTTTCGCAAACCTTTGCGTGCACCGAATGCGAAATTTCTTATTGCGTATAAGGTTATTGGTTTGGTGACTGACAGAAATGGCGAAAATAACTTTACATTTCAATAAGGGCCACTATAGTGTACATCATATCCATATCTTCAAGTCCTTGGCAGGTCCATTGGTCTGCTGCTTCAAAAAGACCGAACTAATGAGGTGTCACTGTCACCAATTTCCGATCAATCGATCTGACTACTATAACGATTGCATAAACATAAAAAAAAATGAGATGTGGATAGCGTGTTTCTTTTGAATTGATGACACGGGGAGATGACGTTGATTTTGTTTGATTTGGTTACCATGGCAACGAACTGCTTTAAGTGGGATCCCCTTTATTTTGAAGCAGGCACAAGTCTGCCTTGCCATTTGCGCAAAAGGTGAGAGGTACTGTACAATCGGTGTTCGGATAATGCGAGTCGGCAGCCAGATCATTACCGTATCGATTGTATCGATCCGCGACGTGTATGAAGATTTTAGGGCGGAAATCGGCCCTAGGGTTGGTGCACACAGTGCGTGACAGCGCCCCCTTTTTTTCCTCTCGTGAACAAACTCGGGAAATCTTACGAAAGAAAATTAGAGGCTTCTTGGGATCTGGATTTCATCGATCAACAAGAAAAATGGAGAAGAGATTTCAATGGGCATACAACACAGAATGCCTCGTTAGGGCATTGCTTAGGGCAAACACACAATATACTAACCAGGACTAAGTATATAGGCATTGGTTGTTTATCGTTTCAAAATATAAACATTATAACAACAGAATTTCAACGTACAATTTAATTTAGAATTCTTATACCGAAAATACCTGTGCGTGCCAAAACTTTAGGTAATTTGTAAATTAAAAGGGCACATTTGGATTTCACTTATCGATACGTTTACCTTTTTCTTCTAATGACCTCAAACACGCGATTTGGTAAACCATGTCACTAAGTTTTCAAGTAATTCTGGCTTCATTTCATACCAACTATCCTCAAAATATGCGATTTGGTAAGCTGGTAGTATATTGTAAATGCGCCACCTGGCGGGGGAAACGAGAATCAAAGGTGGGCGCACCCGGAATCGCAACATTATATATACCTACACCTGCACCAGTGAAAGATGAACCATGGGAGGGGCTAAAAGTGACCCAATCAGCAAAGCTGCTTATGCATCAGTTTAGCCAGGTGCTTTCCTCTTTGAAAACAAGATGGCGGCCTGTCATGCATCTTCCCGCGAGTCCACGCCGTGGTCCAGGAAAGAGGAAGCGCATATGCGCGATTGCATTTGATTGGTTTGTCCATGTTAAAAGGGCGGGGCAAAGATCTGAAATACCACGCCTTGTGGTTCTACTCTGGCTGGTGTAGGTATATAGTTGTGTGCTTCTTGTTAGGGCCTCGATTTTCTGGAAAACTAAGCTTTAAGCTACCGGAAACAAATATGGCGCTGCTATTATTCTGACTTGTGCATGGGAGTCACAGCTATAACTCTCTCTCTCTCTCGCCATTGGTCCACCCATATTGTTGCATATGAGCACATAAAATGGACATTATTGCGCTCTATACGCATCAGTATGCGTATACCATAGTGCCTATATATACATTGTAAAGCTTCTCGGTAAATTTAATGGCAGTCGTATATATAGGAGAACAGCTCGAAGCTAGGCAAAGTCAATATGTAACGACTATAGTAATTCGCGTGCAAAAAAATGTAGGCATATTATTGAAAGTAAGGGAAATATACAGTCATAGCAACAAGGCAATAGTCGAGTGTTCGCCATGTAATCGCATTTTGAATGGACACCTTTTCCGGGAGTTTTTTTTTTAATATTAAAAAATAAAAGATGGCCGCCTTAACATTCAAAATGGCGAACATCTTGCCCGAGTTCATCGTCAAATGCAGCAGGGTTCATGAGGGTTTACGAGAAACATCTTGTTGACAAAGGGGGCGTGAATCATTGATTGAACATTCATTATGAAGCGGATCAAGCGAGGTCAGATCACAGGCAATTGGCTATGCACATAGCGGCCAATAGGTGGCGCTAATCGTTGTTTTATTTAAACATTCCCTGCATTTGCAACTTATATTGGTCGCTGCAGAGTGCACACCCTGGTGATTTGTCATTAAAAGTCGAAACTGGTCAATGATTGATTGACCCCAAGCTGCTTTCTTTGCGCGTATAAAGGAATGAAATTTTATGACTTTTATCTTGAATGTTCACTGAATATGAATATATATTAGGAATATACTTCCTATAGAAAATAAGATATGACAAGTTACTAATTTTAGAGTGATGTCATCTCGGTTTTCCGGGTATAAAATAGTATCTCGGTGCGACTGTTAAAACACTTTGCGTGTTGATCTTATTTGATGGGATGGTAAATATTGTAAATGAAAAACAATAATTTAGCATTCAGAATATTATCTGGTTAAAAGAGGCTCTTTTAGTTTAAGCGATGCCCTTATCGGTAAATAAGAAAAACCAGAGAAATGCACTTAGGTTAATTTGGTTTCCGGGATTTGGTGGGGGAAAAAAAAGGGGATAGGTTTATGTAGCCATGCATATTTATTACACAAATCCTGTTCGGATAATCGATTCTACCTTTCCTCTTTGTATTGTTATCAACAACAACAAGAAAAAAAAACACAGGAACGAAGGAATGTGGCTTGCATGGCAAAATTGGTTGTGCGAAGGAATGAACGAAGAGGATTTATTAAAATGAGTGCAGCCAATTAAGACACTTCACCTCCAAAGTTAAAAAAAAAGTATCTCACATCGTTGCAAATGAAATGAAATCGATGAGAAACAGAAGACTTGGCACTATTTTTATTAGCATCGTCCAACAAGCCAGATTTATCAATCTCCAGAGTGCAGCAGCTCGACGCAGTGGGGGCAAATGTGGCATCAAAATGGCCGCCATTTTGACTCCTCCAACTGAGGCTGACCTCTTTTTCCTCTTCCATGTATTAATACACCCAACCCACTAATAAATAACCTGTGTGTGTGTGTGTCTAGTTCATTTGCAAGTCAAGTGTAATAAGAAGACGGAAATGGTGACAATGAAAAATCGACGATGATCCTGTGTGACGTCACAGCATTAATTTCCGTTTTCTTTGGCAAAAAGTAATATGAGAAATCGATGGAATACATGGAGGCATTCAATTAATTTCATTCAATTCCCATGGTTAAGCAGTACTACATGCGAACAAGTTAAATTGGCTCCACTTATTCAACGTAGCATGCATAAAGTGGAAAAGGTCACGTGATCCGATCGCAGCATCCGCATCCAGTCCGTGTTGCTAATCCGCCACGGAGTAGTACTTTTTCACCGCCGTTGCTCCCGAAACGTTCCCAAAAAATTACAAATTGTAAATAAAATTGTTATATAAATGGAGTATAGAAAAATAGAAGCAGGAAAACATTTGTCAATTACAGCTCGTCGCAGCTTTTTAAGATTTTCACTGAGATAGTCTGAAATATTATTACAACTACAAGATATAAACATAATCAGTCGCAAAACATATTAAAGTATATAAATGACCAGACCCCGCATAAAGCAGAAAATAGTCAGATTTGAAATCATAGTATAGGTGTGTTACGTTTTAATACGTTAATAGTGATATTTAATGGTGATTTGGGCGTATAGAAATGCGAATACTACTTTCAAGGGGGAAATGTTGAGGGAACAGGCAACACGGATCGGTTGCAGTGATGCGCGATGGGCCAATAACATCGCCAGCAGTCTCCTCGCGGACTGGCAACAGATCAGAGTCCTGCGTGTTTATTTCCGTCTCGGGTTTTCCGTGTATCACAGCGGATTAGAAAAGCAGTTTTTTCTCCGCCATCCGTCCAACAGAGAGATGAAATTCTCCTATTGATCACCGATCGGAAACTCCCAATCGGCCCCAAATGTCCGAACTAAAGACCACCACTGTTCCACTTTTGGTGAC
>WWPM01014406.1:0-18092 GCA_023279145.1 Glomeris maerens | reverse complement strand
AGGAACATGTATAGACAGTGACATAATTGTTTGAATAATAGGAAGGCAGCAATTGCAAAAGTCCGGTTTATTTTTGACTCTAGTTATAACACCAAGTTAGCTTATTTAAGACAAATACGGGCTTGATACAAAATATTCCACGTATTTAGTATGCTATATGATTATAAGTAACCACTTTGCTCGCATTAAATGCGAAATTTAGTATGTATGCATCCATGTGAGACACCTTGACAAGTATACTGAGCTTTAGAGCCAAGTCTTTACTGCCACGGATTCATACAACATGAAAATTTCAACTTCTTTTAAAATTAATATACAAACTTGAATTATTTTTTCACTCATCTCCATTCGATGCATACGTGTATATACAAATTGGACTGCATGCAATTCATGTGTACTACTACACCCACATGTACGTACATATTGAAGTTATAAAATGTGGGCTATTTGCGAGGATAGACATAAAGGAAATCGGCATTTTCGCTTGCATGGCATTTGCACGAACGTTTATGTTGAGCTGGCGAATATGCCAGGAATTTTTGTCTTCAAAATAATGAGCACAACAATTTGATGATAGGCACCAAGAATGTCCTTGAAATTGTTTTAGGCCACATTTCACTGCGCTAAGACCACATTTTCCCTCGAAAACTAATCCTATACTTTTTTTGTTTAGAACTAACTCGCTTTCAAATATATTTTATTAAATTTCTCTGTCGCCGTGAACACACTGAAGTGGACTGACGCTGAAAGAATTACTCGACAAACTGAGATCAAGGAGAAAAATCGATAACTGATCAACGGGACATGCAAACCAATAAACCAAAACAACCCCGTACACAGATCCGAAATAAATTAGGCATTTTAAATGTACATTTACAACACTAATCAGTGTTCTTTCAAAAAAAATACTGCACTGAAATTTATTCACAGAGTAACAGCATTTAAAGTTGTGTTTTGGGCTTTCAACTGTCTCGATCATAGTCCCTATTTTCCTTATCAAAATTCAATGATATTTGAATATTTGAATACGACGGCCACAAATCCCTCTTTATAGCCGTTTCTTAAATTAATTATCAAGTCCATTGATGATAATGCCACGAGGGCAAGTGACCAATTGGGTGTTAAGAGTTAAAGGTGACCTGACAAGGTTTTGTAACATACCCTGAAAATGGCACTGTAGAACAATCACCACAAAATAAGGAAACTATTTTTTGGGATTTTTTTAATAAATTTATTTTACGAGATATTTGGAGGCAAATTGGAGAAAAGAGTGAAATGTTTGCACATGCGCAATTGAGTTGATGACGTTGACTCCAAGTATGGAAAGCCTAATTGCTCAAACCAGTTTTGATCACAGGTGCACGATCCGCCATTTTCCCTCGCTATTGCTCGGGCCTTTTATTGCTACGGATGGCACCCATACATGTAGAAACGTGACACTTAGCAGGTGTATCTCCCTATCTACACCTGCTAACTGTCACTCCACTGTAGCAGATTCAACTGCTCAGTTTGAAAATGGCTACGCAGAAAAATCTGCAAATTTGCAGGAAGGTTCCACAATATGTGGAATATATTTCCTTCAAATTTCATAAATATTAAAAATGTCGAAAATTGCCATGTCAGGTCACCTTTAAGCCAATTTCGGAAGAAAATGTCCATTGACATTCTAATCCCAAGATTTTGTTGTTAAGGGATCTTACCTACATTCATGTAATTACATATGTATTTTTAACATATGCCAAGCATGTTGTGTTTGAGCAATTGTGCCGCATGGTGAGAAAGCAAATTCTTATTTAATTTTTACATTTTGCTCTTTCTTATTCGCCTTTTTTTTAGTGTCAATACATGCGGAATTTCAATATCTGAAGCATTGGAATCTGGCCTTTTGAAGGGAAACGTGAGGAAATTAATTTCCTTCCCGGAAAATAAATGACAAAAAAAACATATACACATTTCAAAGGGGTAGAGAGTAGAAGTATAATAAGAACAGAACATCAATCAGCTTCCCAACATTTTGACGCTCCATTCATTGTTGATGTCGCTTTTCTCGTTATACATTTCACACAGAAAAAACGCCCCCTTAAAAACTTGAAAGGAAACTTTTAAAGCTATAAACGTGGTGGTGACAAATCAGATTGAATTTCTATTCCACAATATGAGCTTTTCATCCCAATATAGTATATATGCTGTTACTCGGTGACAAATGTCTAGCTCTTCCAATACATCAAATGAAACCAATTTCCAGCACACACATATATACAGTATGTACACAAAATACATGGTTTCATATACTACAGTGCATGCAGTTTGAAAAGGAAAACAACAAAGTTCTTGGAATCAATGCCCTTTTATCTAATCAATTGATTGAAGGGTGAATCCATCGATTACTGAGGAACATGTTCACACCCCAACCACGGTAATCACAATTAAGTCTTTATACGTGCAAGGAAACGAGAATGCGGGCCAAACCCCATTACAGGTCACAGTTTGCAGCTAAAAACCCCTCAATTACAAATAAATAACTTCACTCAGCAACCCCACTCACATATTCAATAATATCTGCATATGTTCTAAAAGTTTTCCCTGTTCTTCAAAAATAAAAGATTACTAACTACACAGGAAGTCATTAATGATAATAGGGAATCAAGGTTGTGAAATTGCATCTTTTTGCAAAGTCTAACCAATCACAATCTAAAATTATGAATATCGACTGCTAATATATTGAAGTCCATGCACATAATCCTGAACTGAGTTTACTCGCTTGCGATATATCTATTTACTCACATCATGCATATATAAATAATATGCCAGGTTATCAATAAATGATAACATAATCATAATTGAAAGACTTGTTAGCTCGGCTGTCACATTTTTGCGCACAGAATAAATATTGCGCTTAATTCAAACACTATACATGATTAACACTTAACAATGTTCTGCTCTTGATACCCCTTTTGTTTGCTTTATTATATATATATATTCTAGCTATATAGGCTAGCTGCAATTTGATTTACGTTGCATATCACTTGATATTATAGGAGCTACATGTTCAGTTTACTATATTTCAGCCCCATGCTCATAAATCACCATAAATTAATCTATATATCAGACTCGAAACTCATCAATACCACAATAATCCATACATGCATTAACACATGCTATGTTGGAGGTATGTACATATGTTAATGCGAAGCAACATTTAGAAATAACTCGCATGTTGTATATAAAAACAACCGAGCCCTTGCATTTTCACGCAACCATGCAGACTACGTATTAAAACATGTATAATTAATTTTATGCTGGCCTATTATTTATTACCGCGACACTGACAATCGAAAACTACGTATGCAGATGCTTTTTTTGTTGTTGTTGTTACGAAGACTATGTGACACAGCATTTTATAATTTGTATAATTAATTTGCTTTTATACAGCTAGACGAGTGTTATAAGTTGTGCCCATATACCAATATGCCATTTTACATAATGTCAGAACAACTTGCAAACACTGTATTGTGATTAAAATGGAAATTGTACATCACTTACCAAGTTATGGTGAACAATGAACAATCAATAACAAGTTTTTCCCATACAAGTCCTGCAAAAAATGAAAAGAAAAACACATTAATTTCCTTGTTTTTCATGCATTGCATACAAAGCATAAATATTTTGCACCATACTGACATGTTAAACAAAAAAATCAATATCATAAGGAATTGTGACACGTTTTAAGGTGAAGAAATGTAATTAGGTTTGCAGAAATTTTATATTTGTTAGGATGGCTATACACATAAAGGATATGGACATGGCATCATCAAAAGATGATCTAATAATTGCAAGAAAATGACACATTGTCTACAATGACAAGACGAGCATCACTAAACCGTTAATCATATCTGAAGGTAAAAAATTCATTTCCCCCGAGATACGTATTAGTCATTTGCTTCTGCCAAAAACCTTTCAGTCAAAGGCAAATCGATAATCACATCTAAAACGTCTGGAGGCATGTTAACCTGCAAGGGAACGAGTTCATCTTCTACATTTTTCATATATCAAACTGTTAAAATACAGAAAAACTTAAGTGTTCTCTTTCTAGAATCACCCAACAACCGTCAGACATTTCTTTCATTTTCTTGAAATTAAGAATCTTTATGGGAAAGAGTTCCAAGCCGTGTCTTCCAAAACAGAATATCCTGTAATCATTCTTGCATGGCTCTAATTACTATATAAATTACTATAAACGTTCACGCAGGCTATATTTGTTGCAATTATGTGTTTGATATTTCTTGTCAGACATATTTCCTGTCAGTTGTATAGCGGCAATTAAATAACCACAAGCGCCAATTTGGGGCATCGTACAAATTTTCGCATTAATTTTGCAGCAATTACCCCGCTGCAAAATTAATGCGAAGATATCAACTCAAAATATTGAACCTTATAGATATGACACTCTCTTCATCTACTGCAAAGATTGAAATGATATTCTTGTGTAAGAATTCACTGTATACATGTATGGATGGCCTAATAAATATACAATCAGCAGCATTTTTAACAAAACTTGCAAAATAAATGCGAATAAAGTTTTAATCTCTGTTCATTTCATTTAGTGGCCTGGCAATTAGTTAATTACACATAGAACCATTATTTATTCGTCGATTTCTAGGTACATATTCATCTCCCACTATACTTAGCACCAAACGTCATCAATCAAATGTAATTCAGGCGCAAATGCACCAACTTCGCTTTTCTTCCTGACCAATTTGCATAATGAAAATGAAAGCAAAGCGAAATGTCGCCTCATGCTCATCTAATTAAATTACTACTTATCAACTCTAGATATGCATATGTTGCCTTTCTAATAAGTACGACTGGAGCGAAAAATCACAAAGTCTGCATGAAGACCCAATATTTTTCACACGGCAAAACTTATAGCCTATACTTGATTCTGACAAAAACAGATTTGGAATCTGCCAACAAACAGAGCAAATATAGCCGTGTTGATTTCGCTGCTGCCCCTTAAATAATTTCCTGCATTACCAACCTCTCAAAGCAAATGCAGCGAAACGGTTGTCATGCAGGGAACATTTCAAGGGGCAGCACCAAAAATAACCTTATCTGCTGTGTTTGTTGGCCGATTTCAACTCGGTTTTCAACAAAATGTTCAGAATATGGTTGCCAACATTTCCTAAATTGAAACTACACCCCTATCGGCAAAACCAACAAAATCAGTTTTCGAATGGCCTTGAAAGCGGTCTTCAAGGTTATAGATTTGACGTCATAGATAGATGTCCCTCAGTGTGTAGACCAACTTTGTTCATACGCATAACTCACCTAGAATCATCGCTGTCAAAGTTATTTCCAAACAGGCGAGACTTTTTTTACACCCTGTATATTATATACAATGGGTTTTGTTAAATCCACTGCCAGTAGATTGAATAATAAATTCAGGGTAATACTGTAAATTTCAATGTGCCCAGTGAAACCAAGAAAAAGTGTATATAATAAGGCTTTCCTGCTTTACGCAGCGTATGACAAATTGTGCAGCTTTAAATATACTTATAAATTCTGGCATGGATCCACATGCAAAATGTCAGAATCGTTTCCATGTTTCTGCCGTACGTTTCTATATTTTGAGCTATGTTGAATTTTGCAGCATATATCAGATCAATAAAAACGAATAGCTTATAGGTATGTTCAAAATTCCCCCACCCCTCCCCCCACATGCTCAAATTCAATCGAATTACTGGAAGGGTGTATAGCATATGAAGTTTTGTCATGCATAACACATAGGCTAAAAGCCAGCCAGTGCTATATGCTATGCTATTGATCTGGGCGATCAATCAAGCTATAACATGCAAATCTTACTCCGATTTTCCATGATACAGAATTTCCTCCTCAGATATATACATATATATACAGGCTGACATGGGGAACCTATTAAATATTGCCAGACAAACTCTAAAACCAGACCATAAATAATAGAGTATACAGTCTGTCTCGATCCTAATGTGCTTTTATCGTTTATGCCGTTGCAAATAATAAAAATGCTCCCCACTTACTATAAAGAGAAAAGCCAGTTCACTGAATCTATATTTACCAGTTCATGTTAAATTTATATCCGAAGGTATAGGTAATATGTACATATACTCTTCCATTCAGAGAACTGAATTATATAGTTTAGTCGTCAATAACATTTGGTGTCTGCGGATAAGTTGAAAGTTTCTAATTTGCATGCACTGACTGGAAAAGGAATATTTCACTTTTCATCCCGCATAATCATAATGCAGCAGCTGATCTAATATTCATTATACACTGAACTGTGTACAGGAAACGACAGGAAGGAGACACACAGGGGTCACTTCATCTAATCATTTCTGTTTATGTCTAGGATCCATCAGCAATATTGACGACGGCGAGTACAAATGTCCTGATGGGTCGACTCCATTAATCCGCAACAAAGTGATTTCCGGAGTCGTTGGGGCTCCTTCGAGCGTCACTTCCATCCAAGTCGCCAATCTCTTAAGACTCTTCAAGATTCCTCAGGTAGAGTCCAACTTCAAGCCTTATACATGTATATAAAAACCAACACCAAGACCACCACTCCAATACCGAGTAAAACGGTCCCAACAGCAATATATACCAAAGGGTCCATTGTCTTTCCTTCCAGCTCTCAATTTCCATACAATTTGGCCGGCAAACGAAAACCACTCAACGTTATACGAGCACAGGCTGGCTGGCTATGTATTATACACAGTATGTTCGGTTGGTCACGTCACTTATCGATCTGAACTCAAAATTTGGAAGCGAAGTTATAGGGTCACACACAACATGTAGAGCTGGGTGAAACAAACACCCACATCTTCGACGATCAGAATTGAGGAGGTGTAGTAGAAGGATAAAAAAAAATGGCTGCCAACACGTCCATGTTTGGCAGTGAGTAGATAAGGAGTATTACAGCGGGGATAAAAGAAAGGATTAACGTTTCTAACCTAAACTTTAGTTGCAGACGTGCCGCAGTTTCGTAAACAGCACCTATAATGCCTTGTAATGAGCATGAAGGTGATAAAGCAATGTAAACTCGTATCGATATGATGCTTGTGCATGCAGAGTTTACGCTCCTCCAACTTCAAGTTGGCCCTTATTTTTTTCAGCAGGCTAACACTAATATAAACCAAAATGTGAAACGTAATGCTTACCCCTGCTTGAAAGTGGAAATTATGAGAAGCAGTTCATCAATTCAATCAAACTTTTCCTTTTCTCGATATAATAGGGAACACCAACATGTTTCTTTTATTGACTACTGGTTTCAACTCAGTCACAGAGTCATCATCAAGGTCACTATCAGAAAGAACTGCAGAAATAATTACACCTAACTAAGAATACCTGATTAGAGAAATACTTCGAAATACCTTCACATCAGAAAAAACAATAAAATCTAAGTCAATTAATAAGTCAAAAGAGAACTGGTTTAACAATCTAAACCATTTTATACTAATACGTACCCCATTCACACATGGCATTTAGTTGCCAACTAAGTGGTTAACCCTTCTGAGTCTCTCTATAGAAAAATTGCATTTGGGTCTCTCATGGGTCCGCACAGACCCTATGCATTTAAATAGGCAAAAATAAGTCAAAACGTTTTTTACTTCATTTCTGGTTTAGGTAACGATAAAGTACATATAATCAGAAGTTTACAGAGTTCTGTGAACAATTGTTACAAGAAATAATAGTATTTTTCTGGCAATGATCATATTGCAAACATTCTTCGAGCAACTTGAGCAGACTTGCTTCACTTTACACATGGGTCCAGTCGGACCCGACATGAGTTTGTTTTTTATAATTATATGCGATTTTACAATTTGTTTGAAATTGCTTACCGGTATTGAAAACACTATTATGAACACATTCATAAAATGCCTCCATTTAATAATGAGCGATTCTAAAGTTATTCAACAAAAACTAGCACACCGGGTCGGCCCCGGCGAAACATGATGTCATAACTGTGAACAGGATACTGTTTGTGTGAACGCAACTACAATTAGCTTCTCGATTATCTTAAAAGGCATTATGTTAGTGTCTACTAAGTTAATAGCCATTAGCGTATGTGTGAACATGGTATAAGGCGACTACAAGATTTTGAGCTTGACGATGACTCTGTGACTGAGTTGAAATATGAGTTGAAATATGAGAAATTAAGGAAAAGTTTGATTGGAATATGCGTAACAGTTCATGATAAATGTCAATCGAGTCAAATTTGAGTGATGGGTATGGGGACACACAATATTGCCGCAGTAAATTAAATATCAGCTTTGCTAATCGTCATTTCTGACAAGGTTTATCGAATTATTTTAGGTTTAGTATTCACATTATAGGGGGAACACGTGTATAATCTAATTCAGGTAACACCCTATATATAGGTCCGTGAAATATTGGATGGGAGAAAATTGACATTGACCAGATATAGCTGATGTACAAAAGTTTCTAATCAGCTGATCCACATCTTCAGATTGTCATTAGAATTCCCAAGGGTATGCGACAATTATCCCCTCAGTTGCTATGGCAACCCAAGTAAGTTGAGACATTTTCCGCCCAATTGCAAGGCAATAATTGCAGAAGCTGAGACTGAAATTGCTCACAGGAGCGAAAATGTTGCTCGGCATATGTAATGCAACTACATATACCTACTATAACGATTCGTTGCATACCATGTAAATTAATCGAGTAGAAATTACCGCCAATATTACCTGATCGGCACATATTGAATTTTAGAAACCCTTTGTGCATGGGCGGAATAGTATAGTGAAACACCTCTCTGGGGCTTGTCGATGCCAACAACAGTAATGATCTATTTACATTTCACTAACGAGTTGGATCATCAATCCATGAAATTTAATTACATTGCTTCGAAGCAGACCTGAACTTTACTTGATATAGAGCTATACAAGGGAATTCTTTAATGTCTTTAAGAAATTTAAACCAAGTTCACAAAACTATATATCCTACAACATGACCACTAATATTACAAGTAACACTTTTATGAGATAGGCACTAATATTTCCACTGGCAACTGAAATTTCAAATATTTGTTTGCAGCTTGGACATACAGCTTAGTCCAGCAATTACTTCAATTCTACAATAAGTGACTTATTATTACACTTACGAAAGGCAATACTACATTTTAGTACCTATAGTTATATTACAGCATCTGCACTGTCAAACAATATATAATATCACCAAAGAGAGAAGGAACACTGGGCGGAGAGTATTTTGTTTATCCCGCCCTCTTTCTATCAATTAACCAATTGAAGCATGGCATGATTTTTCGCTTACTTCTGCCTGGTACGAGTACGAGTACTGGCGTTTGCTGAAACGTTAACCCTACTATACATAACCGCAATTGTAAACGTTTTGAAAATACTGCGAATGGGGACAAATAACGTTTTCTGCATGGGTTCTCCTCGATTTTAGTGGTTTTTGCCAAAAATTAGAGTAACTTCGCACACAAGCGTGATCGCCTGAACGCAGCCGCCATTTTGAATTGTCCTGCTACGTTTACTCTTTTGCCAGGAGATTGTAATCTACACAGACAGACCGCGCCATTGGCTGAAATTTAGCCACGCCCAGTGTTCCTTCTCTCTTTGGTGATATTATAGAAATTTAAACTACAATGTGCTCTTCAGATCTATATGTTGAGATCCGTGGAATATCGTAGGAACGATTTCTAATTGGAGAAAACTCGAAACCAAATAACTGTGCGGAAAAACTCTTTATTCCTCCTCAAGGAATACTTGGCGCCTCGCTTAGGCGTATTTTCGTCGATACAACGGGCATACTGAAGCACACATGATGACAGTCGAACTGTCATACTCGAACTGAGATAACTTAGCTACTAAACCGCTCTATTTAAACCTAACGATTAATTACATGCAACGCTAACCAGGAAATACAATACGCAATCAAGGTTACGCAATTGCCGCAACGAGAAAAAACCGCTTGACCCATTCAAACGATAAGCGATCTCAAGGACGATATTTACATACACCAACACTATATGTAGCCTTTTATATCACAACTTTCGAAAACTTCCCTTGAAAGTTAATTGTAGCATGGGTTTGCAAAAGTTTCCCCACAAAGACAAGACAATAAAAGAAAGCTTTGTATATACTGCTCTGCTTTATTAGCGCAATATTTCTTGCTATTCTCTGCAGAAAAGCAACAATATAGAGTGGACTGCGCAATCACATGCTTTACTAAACATAATGAAAAGAACAGCAGAAATGACACAAAGAATCCAGCAGGGCTAACAAAAAGCTCACCTCTTTCAATGATTACTTTATATAGCCAACATGCAACATTACACTTCATATATACACACACGCACTTTAGTTAATTCAAATCAAGCGTGTATCTAGCAGAAAAAAATTATTTAGCCCAAACTAAATTGCAATCTACGTTGAATGCCAATTATTCAGAAATTCAATTTAACCAAGAAAAAACTGTGGAAGCGATATATACTGCTAGAAAAATGCTGCAAGATAAATGTCAAATGTACAAGTCAAATTTTGCTATTGTCTTCTTTTTAGAATTAAGATGTTCAAGAAACATACATCTAATCGCATATAAACATTGAGAAATGGAGCGGATCGACGGATTATTTCAATATTTTAGTCAATTTACAATCTGAATTAGTGACATGACTTTCTCTCGTATTTTTTGACATCTTTCCAATTCCTATCCACTTAAATATTGACAGATCTTCCTTATCAGCAGGAAATTAAAGTAGACTATACACAAATTTCGCTTCAGTCAATTCTATTTTATATTAGTGCATGTAGCTGTTGAGAAATGAAAAATATGAGTTGGATATTGATTGCTTGAGGGGAGAAGGTTAATCGATTATTAAGTCAGTGCACGAGAACAAACAATAGCCGACATCTCTATGAGCTATATCCAGCATCTCTTGCACGTATATCCTGTAAATGCAATATCGGTCAAAAACAACAAGATGGATCGGTTGCCATATCAGGAAAGACGAAGACAAAAAAGCCTTTCACATGTCTCAAGTACCATGCACCACCAGAAGCGAGTTCACAGAGAAAGAAAGTAAAAAATAATAATCTCGAAATCTGATTCACAAATTTCTTTTTTTTTGTGTAAATTCCCTTCGAGGCTATTTTCTATTTTCATGCATAAATTTCCCATCGAGTGCCAGAACAATTACAGTCCACACATTACTTATCATTTGAAATGATAACAGATATATGGAGACAAAAATGGCCGCCGAAACTGTTTTTCCCTCATTTCTCACTCACCTTTAAATACATATGTCTGTTCAAAAACTATAGTCAGCATATAAAGAAACCTGCGCAATATATTTGTTTGTATATGCATCTATGGTTGCGGTGAATAATACAGAAGAGGGGGGAAAAATGACATGTGGGAATTGTTTGACAAAGAAGACGACTGTAATTTCTCACAATGCCACGAAATTGATGATGGCGCAAAAGTCGCAATTGCAAAGTGCGGGCTCTGCACTTATTCTGCCATTAAATTATTCCCTGAGCCAAGCCATTAGGTATATACCCCTTGTACACATCCGCAGTTCATCATTCAGCGCATGTGAAGCAAGATTTGAGAGTGAAAAGCTCGTAATCGTTGCGGTTCGATGAATGCCACTTATTACAGCTGCCAAATCTCACATGCAGAAATGAACAGAAAATTAAGAAGGAAAAAAATGTGCATGAACACCAAGTATATACCTATACTCATTTTCTAAATGCCTTCAGGAAGATGTAGACTAGCTTCCAGATCCTATATAATGTATGTTAATTTGCAGAGAAAAAGGCACAAAAGAGAAATCAGTTTCTGAAGAGATCTGAAATACATACTAATAGTTTTATTTTCATACATTTCATAAAATTCCTTAGACACTTCATAAACCTATTTAACTATTCTTCCAACACATTTTTGTTTTGTTTTTTTATAAAATCCATTGCAGTTTTTATAATACAAAGTTTGGGATGGTTAAGTGCAAACAACTGGACTGGTTCACATGATGAGATTAGTCAAATTAAACGAAATGCAAATATATGTAAAATTGTCTTTTAAATTTTACATTTTCAAGACAAGTTTTAAAAGATATACACTATCTTATGTTATTTTTGTGGTCAGATAGTGTTCCAGAACTGCATGGAAATAAATTTATAAAGTATACCCTCATATGATGGTTTCAATTTAACCTACAACTTTCTAAGTGACATTTTGAACAAGTATCAACTTCCAAATATTAACTATATAGAGTATTGTGATGGGTTATCGAGATATATTTGCAGTTGTTTTCAGTATGTTTATCCTCGTGCAACTTGCCAGCATTGAAAATACATGACAGCTGAGACTTTACATTCCAGATTTCAACGCATGAAGGCATTCAAATGAAATACAAAGCTACAGTTCTCAGTTTGAAAAATAAAATTCTCGCACGATTTTATTGGGAAGTGTTCAAAAAGAATACTTGTTATTGTTGAAAATATCGATTTCGTCTATTTTCTTAAGGCAAGGCACGAGGTTCACTGAATATACCTACAGATCTTCACTATATTCCGAACATGACTAATTCATGGTTCGTACCAGAAGGGGATTGCAGCCATCTTATCCAGCATATACTTTTTTTTCTTTATTCGCTTTACTCTCAAGACTTGAACACACATTCTCTTAGACCATCAGACTGACTGAATTATTTAGTTGAAATGAAATCTGAAGAGAAATCGCCATGATGTCCGGGGGGGGAAGGAAAAAAATACCACAAAGTTATACAGTTAATTGATCATCCATAATAATTGGAAAACATATCTTTCAATATTTCTTTGGATATACTGCTACATTATAATGTAGAAGCAGTGCTAAGAAATCTATTTGCACTCTACAAAAAATTGTTTACTCGGTTATAATCATGTATTTTGGGCTCTTCTAGGTCCTTGTCTTTATTTGCTGAAGTCAGTGTCTATAAATATTCTGCCAAACTCCTGAAAATAACCCAAAACAACAAAGGGAACTGATTTATTACATTTCCGATGAAGCAAACTTTATTTTCGCAGTTCAGTAATTTTTTTCTTATGGCGAGAACCAAGTTCAAGACAAGGGGGAAATAATTCTTCATAAGACAGTGGAAAAAGATGGTCGATGATTGCTAAGAATTTAGGATGGGATTAAGTCACACTGCCTGATCTGATCTTGATCTATCACTTGCGGCCCAAAAACCGTTAGTCTTTACTTTCTTATTCCCGATACTCATCATCATCTTTCGTCACTTCTTTCTCACTTAAGACAAAAGACACTGTCTTATCTCCAAGGCGCACTGTATTTGTTTTTTGGAGATGGATAACCCATTCTTAGAGCATCATTCAGTAGGCATTTTTTCCCCCTCTTACATAACACTTGCTCTACTAATTTATTGTAACTGCAGAAAACTTTTTCCCCCTCAACACGCCATCTTAGCTAAGGCACTTGAGAAAAGTCTAGTGTTCAGTCGGTATAATAATAAAAAATGTTGGCATCGGAAAACAGCACGGAAACAGGGGATAAGACAGCTGTCTATTCCGTCGTCAACCCATCGATCAACGTGCCAAAATGACGTCATCAAGCGGACATTTTGGGTATTTGTATGTGTAGCACGCAGACCGTGGCAAAACATTTCCATGTTTTTATCCTTAAAATATCCTTCTTCCATAAAAGTGAACTCAATCTAAGGCAGTGCCTTCCTTACATACCAATGCTGCTGATGGATGGAAATTCGCCCAAGTGTATCGTTACAGGACACAAAACTTTAAAGGTAAACTGGCAAGGTCTTATATGTACAGACAACCCCTGAAAATTTCATCAAGTAGGACACAAAACAACGTGTGCAAGTTAGTTTTTATGCTTACCAGCAATGCCACTAAAAGATGGCATGAGTGGCTCACTTTTAAAGGGATAATCCAGTTAGGAGGTCCTCCTAAATGCGAACAGACCTTCAACTGTATTATCTAGTAAGTATATCGAGCTTTACAACCAAGTCTTCTTTGTTATGCATTCAATATAAGCCATGACCGATATAGCAATAACATAACGGTAAAAATCCAGGTTTTCTTTTTATCTGAAAACCTTTATAATGAGATTTCACTGTATAGCTAGTAAATCAGGAATAGTAACATAAATTTCTGAAATTTGATGCACATATTTTCGTAGTTTTGTATATTTTAAATGCATGGATCATATCATATCATATTTCATTATAATTTAGGATCTACTTTGAGAATCTACGGTTTTTGGGGGAAAAATGGACGATGCATAATCCATAATATAGGATTTTCGTGCAGAATTAGTATGAAAAGATAGGGGATTTTTTTTACCTAATATGGGATATAAGTGGCAAAAGCAATTAACGGTGGATGCTGCGTCTTGTTTCATCAACAAAGCACAGCTGATGTAATAATATTTGTAGGCATGCAGCAAGTTGCATGCAGCTTACCACCTTCTGTGTCCATGCACGGTAACAAATTACAGTAACGAGCGCCTAAAATCTACTCTGAACGAGCAAAGGCTGTGATTAATTAACGCGATAAACATACCCAGTTTCAGTGCACATCCTCCCTTCTCAAACCCCTTTTTTCCCTCCACCAAAAGAACCGAGAGAGAGGGGAAAAAAAGGTATTTCATAAAATATCCAAACATGACAATGAGCTTGCAATTTTCGAGCTGCAACCGGCGCAATATATGTTGAAAAACTCTGCGAGGTGGAAATGCATGAAAGGAGGGGAAAAAAAGTTTCAAGTAGCTATAGAACATGGCATATGAAAAAAAAATAGGTTCCTTATTAAGGGCGCTATTGATCCTACACATGCAGCTAGGGCTTGAATTCAATGGAAATATCAAATCTGAAACGATGACGCGGCATGCTTCAAAAGTGAACATATTCCCAATAGAAATAACTCTAAGTTTTTGTTCATTTTTACATATAGCAAGCCTATACAAACAATTCAAGATTAGTTATATAAATATCGTAATTAAATGCAAAAGGTAAATCATTATTATCTCAGTGATTAATTAGAACTGTCAACAAATTGGGTAATTTTATTGCTAAATTCATAATATACATAGGTATTAGAAATTTAACTGTTGTATTTTAATTTTATAATTCAGCTATAGATAACGTTGTAGTAAATACAGTATGTGATAAAAGTGGCATGGCTTCATTTATACAGGGTGAGGCATAAGTAACGCCTGTGTGTGAATAAATAGTGAACGGTAATAGATAGCAACTGCAATGTGATGAGGGAAATTGATCAGCGGTACTGGGCAGTTCCGGTACACCAACCGGAAGTGACCTCGGGCAAGAGCGTCAAGGTCAGAACATATGCAACTCGGTTGCAAACAGTAAGGGGCAGCAACATACTATGCGTGGAATCTAGATGAGCAGAAAAGCCTGCAGTGACATGATGCTGTTCATCTAGAATCTGTACAATGCGTGTTGCTGCCCTTTCATAGAGAGATAAAGGTTCACGGAACATGAACGCGTGTGACGTCGTAAAGAGCGAGTGACGTCAGTGTGACGCCGCTCACTTCGCGTGGAACGTGAGACGCACACGTCGCCCGTGTGTGACGTGTCCGTGACGTCACTCGTTCGCCTCTTCACGGAAATCTTTTGGTGAAAGCGTCGTAAGTTGTTCATGTTCTGTGTGCACCATGGGACTTTAGCACGGTCACACAACGTATGCGACTGATTGGCGCGGCTTGCTATGACATCAAAAATGACGTCACACACGTACACGTTCCGTGTACCTTTATCTCTCTACTGTTTGCAAGAGATACGTGTGCTGACATTGGCGCACTTCCGGTTGGTGTACCGGAACTGCCCAGTACCGCTGATCAATTTCCCTCATCACATTGCAGTTCCTATCTATAACCGTTCACAAGTTATTCTCACACAGGCGATACTTATGCCCCAGCCTGTATATTTAGTAGGCCTATAGTAACATCATAAATGAACGCATTAAAACTAACACCTTCATATGGTTGCCTTGAATGTATTTTTAATAAAGAGTATAGTGATAGGGCTACTTGTAATCCGGGTTAAACAGCTGCAACTATATAGTCTAAATGTTCATGAGCTAGATCAAGAGTTGGGTCATTTCCCTGGGGTTTACCTCTCACTTTTCCTAACGAGTTCACAGCTGCAGGGTTCATCAGTGTGTAATTGCACAAATTTCTACTCGCAATATCTGCATGCATACAATAAGCACGGCAATTTCATAGATTTCATTATCCATGTTACAAGCACCATTTACAATTATGCATTTTATAATAGGCTTATACACATTAACTTCATTTTGTTTTACGCCTATACATATCTTCATTTATTTATTGCATTACATACTAATTTATCTCATTGCATTGCTGTATATACATTTAAGCTAATTACTTCTAGTGCAATTTTTTGTGAATTCAAATTCGTAGTCTGGAATCAACTGGTCATTATACTGTGATATCATTATAGTGTTTTTATAAAATCGAAGGTGTAACGGTTACACAAATTTCCAAACGTCTTGTAAGCCTTATTACTTTAAATAAATGCCATGCAGCTAAATTTCAAACGTGAAAATCCGCTCCCGTCTAATATCTTACAAGATTTACGCATTGTTGCCTTGGTTACTGGCAAGAGAAGTACAGATTTTCCCTTCTGAATAATTTGACACAATCCAAATATTGTGTTTCATTGAACACGAGATCGCCAAGTGCATTTTAATTTCGGTGCAAATTTAATATTTATATTCGCATAAGTTTATTAAAATGCAACTTCGATCAACATGACAGAAATGATAAATATAATGCTGCACTTGGCCGAATTGACAACAGGATTTTAAACTCAAAACGCAACTCCAATTACGCAGAAATGCAGGAGTTTGATATATGCCAAAAAGACAATTATAATTATTTACTACTGGTGAATTCCACGTAAGTGTAACACAAAAATTATGCGTCCGCAATGACTTTAAAAGCTAATTCCTTGTGTGCTATAGCTTGGATTTTCTTGCTGTTTAACTTTTATAAAACTAGGATAGCCATAGAAATCATATTGACTTGAAAAAAGAACTTTAACAGCCGATTTGATATTTAATAAGCATACACCAAGGTCACATTTCATGGTGAAATTGAGGTGCGTCAGCAACACACACTTTGAAAATAAATATTGTTTAATTGGTTATGGTAAATAAATTTTGAGCTTTTTTATCTCAAATTTCATGGTCTCCCAGACATATTGGCAAAAAAAATTGTTAAATATCACAAAACACATAATAAATATATATTTAAATAAAGAATTTAACGATGCAAATTTGTGCGTCAGCAACATGGAATTGCCCTACTGTGGCACCGCACAAAATATAAGGGACAAAATTCAGGGGACTGCAATATACTGCACATAGCTAATTTGACATCTTATGAGCTGCAAATTGCACAGAAGTTTCAATAAAAATCAGTCAAAATACGCAATATATCTGAAGCAAAGCACTCATTGATTTTTTCTAATCCGTACATGTTTTTTTATTTCATTAAATGAAACACCCTTATAAAGAGGTTTTCCTATATAGGGATTTGATTTAATATACTGTAAATACATAATGAACTATAAGATGTGATATACAGGGTGAATAATTCAAGATGATATGAGCTTTTCATACATGTAAGAAGGACTGTTTTCACAAAGTTCCAGGATACTGATTTAATTGCATGGTGAATTGAAGAGCAAATCAAATCCGGAAAAAGGCATTGGAAACCTTGATGTCACCCAAGTAACCTCCCGTTTACTGTCTGTCGATATCCATTTTATTTCAAAAGAATTGTGTCAAACTCGACAAATCTGTTGTTGAAAGTTTGAAATATTGAAAACTGCTGTAAAATTTAAAATATTTATGTAATATTTTTATACAACAAATAGTCATGATTCTTCATGGTGTTGCGCAGAATTACTTAGCAGCAAATTCTTTAATTCCTTAATCATGTTTCATTTGAGTCGATCAAACTATTTATGAAGTTGATCAACCTGTTTATGAAGTTGATCA